>ML777294.1:503583-524178 GCA_009831015.1 Picea engelmannii | reverse complement strand
CTTGGGTTATTTAGACAACCCCGGACTGGTTCCACTCTCCCAGTTGACGGACGGTCATTTTCGCCTGCCAACAGGAATCTAATATCCCATGGGGTTTAGTCTCACATCTCAAGACAAGGAATATTGTGAAATACTTATATGGCATCTTTAAAGAAGATCTTATGTTTTAGAAGATCATACCTGTCTTATTTAGGTGTTGTTCTTTGGATCTGGGGTAGAGTATCAGCATCAATTCCTATCTTTTGTCCTCCTCGAGTAATGATATTGAGGTTTGGAAATTTTCCCTTGATAACTCTCTTGATTTTTTAACTGATGAGGTTAGTTCCTCATTGTCATACCCTATCTTCCCATTTTGTAAATAATTTTGGGTAGTCTTCAGTTGTGTGCCCATTGGTTTTGCAGTGAGAGAACCATGGCCTCCTTGGATGAGGATAGTCTCTAGCCATATGACCTTTCTCAACATAGTTATAACATATTCATGGCCCTCTTCCCCCATTTATTCCTCATATGAAGTCTCCTCTGGCTCCACCTCCTCGACCTCTTCCCAGTCCCTGAGAGTTTTCATTCACCCTGAATGTTGTTCGTTCCAAACTATCTGCAAATGCATCCAACGCTCTGCATTGGTTGGTACTATGTGTGGTAGATGCACAGAAATCACAATGTATTGTATTTGGTACTATGAATATTTCTTCATAATGGGGCATTATCTTGGCCCATGCCCATGGATTCGACAAATATCACAATAGTCAACTCCTGATGCTTATTCGTTCCCAGGAAAAGCATGGTATGGGGTGTGGTTATGAAATGGTAAGTTCGTTGACACTTGCGAAACTCCTCCCATGGGTCCTCATGGGGGTCCCATATGATTCTAAGGAGGTCCCATTCCCCTCATTTGTGGAAATTCATTTTCCATATGTCCTTTTGTATAGCATCCGATGCACAAGACCTGTGGTCATCCTGGTCTCGGTATTGTTAGATCTAGAATTATTTTTTTAAGAACTAATATTTTCCCTTGTAGTTGCGCAAAATTCACATATGTTGGGGGTCTGGTCACTCTCGGACTCCTAGGATATCCTGCCATGCATTCAATCTTGATTGATTGTTCCAAGGCATCTGTCAAAGTGGTTATTCGTTATTGCGTTAGCGAAATCCAGGTCAAAGGTAACATTCCCTGAATGTACCATTCCATTTGATCTTCCTCATGGATTGGATGTGCTAACCTTCCTATAAAATCTTTAAACTTTTGGCTGTATTTTTAGGTTGATTCACCTTACCGTTGTTGGATCTCATGCAATTCAGACATAGCCTATTGTTCTAATTGAGGTAGTTTAAACTCTGCTATGAACCTTGTCCATACCTGGCCAAGTGTGAACTCTTGACATTTCATTCCTGCACTCCTGGTTCAATGATATTCATGTACCACTTGAGAGCATGAGCTATGAAGGTAGTATGGAACTTGACCAACTTACTCGTATCCGAAGTCTCTTTCTCCAGATTGCTTTGCAAAAGAACCAGTGTTTCTCAACATATTCATCTCCCTTACCCCAAAATTATGGGTATCGTGCAATCGAACCTCCCACATAAACAACCATTGTTGATTTTGGTGCTCTAATCAAAATGTAACCTAACGGTCTTCCTTGTGATCTACCAGGGAATCCCAATATCCTCCCTATACTCGCACTTCCTGGTGGTGACTGCCTAACTAATTGTACTGGAACATAACCAGCATGAGAAGGTAGTATCAACTTACCACGTGTATAGAAGACACTTGGGGTATGGGCAATTTGGGGCTGGAGCCACTAGCTTTAGGGAAATTTTCTTTGATATAGGGGGCCTCATTTTCTTCCACTGGAGAAGTCTCTTCAATTGAATCCCCAATATCTCCTTTCATCATGGATGAATATTCTCTTTCTTCTTCAAGATTCATGTTGGTTGCATCCTCCCTTATGTCTACACATTCTCCTTCTTCTCCAACCTCCTGGGAGTTCTTTCTCTCTGCGCTTCTCTTTAACTTAATATTTGACTAGCCAGTCTTTCCTGTCTTCTCACCTTTCGCAACTCTTCCATCTGTCTTTACTCTACTTCTCCTGGTCTGACTTATTTCTGCAACTTCTCGGATTATCTTGCTTCTTTCTTGATCTTTCCACACCACCACTTCTCAACTATGTTATCTCTTCTCAAGGCTCTCTCATGTCTTGATTCTATTTCTTGGTGTCCCACCCCCCCTTTTTGTTAAAGAACCCTTCTCCTCTCTCAGGCCATGACTCTACCCCAGCCACTCCCTACCCCAAGTGAGGGTGTTTATGTTTCCATCTCAGTCGAGGACATAGTCAACATCCCTTCTTCTATCAAGGAAAATTTAATCCACAGGGGGATTTCTCTCAACAATATTCCCCTTACATATTTCTTGAAATTATCATTTTCTCACGAAAAATATTTGTGGTTCTCAGCTACGAAATCGATAATGTATCCCTCTAGTGTGGTCCTAACCCATAAATCATTCACTTGCATGACTAGACAATCCAGTTGATGAAGTGCTGCAATATTTTTGTGTCCCAAGTATAGATCCTCTTGGCTCGTTCTTGGAACTTTGGAGTTTCTTGGAGCCTATTTATCCAATGGAAAAGTTCTTCAAGGAAATTAACCTAGAATATCTCATACTGGTCACTCGATCTTTCTAAGTAAAATACTACCTCATGAGTATCTTTCACAAATATTCCCCTCAGCTCCGATTCTTTCCATATGAATGTGTCACATTTTTTTTCCCACCATTGTTCAATATTAGATCTATGAATCCATGGAAGCATCCTCCCTACAGGTTCCCTTTTAATATAGGTCCCGACAATGGAACCATTTTGTTAGTGCAAGTTTGATCAGACTAGGGTCCTTCTTAGGTTACCAACAAAAGGTATCGAGTAGTCTAGAGCGCTGGAATTTTCATCTCCTCTAAAGAGAAGAAGTCTCACCCAAAGCGTTGTTAAGACAAATATATAGGGAAGGGAAAGGAAAAGACTTAGGAGGATTCATAGAACCTTTAATATTCATCCTAATCTTGCAGAAGACATCTAAGTATCAAACAAATCTGAACTCATGTGTGCAATAACTAAACCTACTTATGTTGTAGAAAATAATTTAAACACCAAGCCATCATGTGGAACTTATAAACCATAAATAAGTATTGTAATGCATAAGTAAAACGAAGAAAGACACAACATATTTTGAAAATTTAGATCCTTCCTCATATTATCTTCAAAATCATTTTTCATTTACAAGCTCATAAATACACAGTAGCGCTCTGTTACACTATCTTGGCTCTTGACTCATGTCACAGAGCTCTAACTCACAAAAGGTGTATAGATTACATTACAGACTTAGAACTTTTCTTGACTCAGCTGACAACAGCCTAATAGAGAGTGGAAGATCAGACTAAAAATAATCATAATTCGATCGAACTATAACAACAACCGAACGACTCAACAAGGAACCCCTTTACAATCATGTTCATCCATATATATAAGCTAGGTTGTGTCTTCTGTCTCAGCTTGCATGCTTTCTTGTTCTATTTCAACTGCTTTTGATTAGCTGGCATTGTGATGTCCTTTTCGCAACTGGTTTCTGTTGCTTCTCCTTGGTCTGTTGTTCCGCTCCTTATGAAGCTTGCGCATAGGGTACTCAGCCAAAACTTGTACAATTTATTATCCCAAAAACGAAGGGCCCAACACTTGGCTCGACATCTTGGGCTCTAGAGGCACTTTTCTATTCAGCTACTTGTATGCAGAAACATAATCCATATTCGAACTCTCCTCGAAATTTTGTAACTTTTGAGTATAAATTTGACCTACTTTTGAATAGTCCCTTGGGGGCTCCCCTTGGCACGAATCCAAATGGTGAACCCTGTCAGATCCGTATAGTCTGTATAGTCTTTATTTACGTGCCAAAAAATATTTTTTCTCATTTTTATGCCCCACTAAATAAGCCAGACTCTACCAAATTTAGCAATAGTTTCCAAACTTAGCGCCACTTAGCCAAATTTAGCAAGATTCATCCAGATTTGGTGGTAACAGCCAAGTTTGGTGGAACTACCATATTTGTCCTTCCAGAAGGTGCCACATGGCACCTCCTCATTAGGTCGAGTGTAAACTCACCATTGGACCAAGCCACATCACTTCTGGTGCAGACCCCCGAACCCTCGGGTTGAGGTCCACGCAGGATGTTTCTAAATCTACCCCTGAGTCAAATTGACTCTTCAATTTTCCCTCAGGGAATATCTCATACACTCAGAGCATATCCATAGGTCCTTATGAATTGAGCCTGTGTGAAAAGACACTAGGCGCCAAACCAAATCTCCTTGATCACAACAACGTCGCACCCTTTGCTAATTTTGGACTTCGGGTCTCACAGTTTCGTGATCCTTGATGTCGATTTTCTCGCCCTCTACTACTGAAACCTGAAATGTCGATTCAACGAAATGTTTGGCAACATCCTCCTCAACAGTCGTATCACGTCTCGCGATTTCAAGAATACCGGAATAGGTAATCCCTATCTCAAATCTTCGAAAATGTTGAAATGCTGAACCCCGATTCGTTCAACAAAGACTGGCTCCCCTATGGGACTTTTCGTCGATTCATATTTTTGGACTTCGCGTCTTCGCGAATCCTGATGCAAGGCTTCGAGCTCTCCAACCTATGAAACCCCAAAACAGTCAACAAAGTTTGAGTCCACCTGGAAATAAGTATACCACCTATATTCTCCACTGTCCTATGTCTCTGACACTGATTATTTCCACCTGTCACTCCAACTTTTTTGGCTTTCAGGATTTGAATGAACCTCAGATAGTCGTTCGTCTGCACTCCAGATTTACGAACCCCGATTTATAGAAATGATCTTGACAGCTCAACAGTTATGATCAACGATCATTGTTGAATGTTGGACCCCATGGGATGGTTTTGTCCAACTCTTATCCAACCTACAACTCCTCTGGATCCTATGGTCCTCGCTATTTCATGAATCCTCCATAGAGAATTTTGACTTCTCGTTGCTCATTGACAGCTCCTGCGAAATGAACCAGTGTTCTTATACAGGAACTTAACTTCTGTGAGATGTTTTCAATCTCCATCTCCCTTTGGGTACTCTCAAAGGTACTGACCCTCCTGAGCTTTCTCTTACAACTCAAGTCGCACAAGGACCCTTGTGCACACTCCTTGCGACAGACTTTCAAATACTTCTAAGTATTTGATTCTTCGACTCTGTGCACCTTCTGCAACAGTAATCCTTCAACTCTCCCCTTGGTTGATAAGTTCTAAGATTTCAGAAAACCTGCACACACCTTGCATGACTTTTGCACTCCACCTGCACTTCTGTTTGAATGAGAAGAATGATATCCCTCCTGAGATTTTAGAGGTAAACTCTGAACCTTTGTTAATTCACTCCTTGCGGACGTTTCACTGCATTCCTTGCAGGAGCTCTCACTCAGGAAGAGAAACAATTGAAACTCATTCTCTCTCTCTCTCAGACTTCAAACATTCAACATGTAATCATACATGCACATCATAGCCTCATAACAAATGCATAACAGAGAGAATATAACCACTGTAAGCATACCATTCACCATGTATAAACAGAAAACATCATAACACCATAAAATCTGATTCAAAGCTTCGTATATTAATTCAATCTCTTGTACATGAGTTCTTCTCTACAACACTCTTCTTTTGTGCTATGCTAATGTTCTAATGATACAACTAACTCTATGATACAAAGGCAAGGGTGTATATATCCATTTTCCCTCCTATGTTCTATAACTGTCTAATCTAACATTCATATCTACCTACTCTTACATTTAACAGACTTAAATGCCTTAATGTTTTAAAGATGAGAGAAATCGCTCAAGATTTGTTTACAACCTCCAAGATATAAATGCAAGTACGTCATCTTCCTAACTATTACATTAATGCCTTTTAAGTTCAAAATTCAAAACGGCTCTTATGAAAACGTGCTCTTTTTCTTCCTCTGTGCGTCCAGCTGCTCCTTGGTCTTAGTCACATGCTTTAGGCTTTGCACGATGCTCCTACATCATACTCCCTTTCTTGAAAATTTTCATGAACTCTTGTTCATGAGCTTTTGCATGGTCTATCCATGCTTCTGAATTTTTGCTTCATCTTCCCAGTTGGCATCTTCAACTAGATATCCCTTCCATTTGACCAAGTATTCAAAATACTCTTTTCTTCTAGTATTCCTGTTGACTCTCTTGTCAATTATTCTTTCCATCTGTGGATTTTCAGCTACAGGCATTTGTTTGGTCCACTGAACCTCTTTATGTTCATCCTTTGTTCTTGTTTCTTCATCTTTGTAAGGGTACAAATCCGTAACATTGAATATTGGTGAAATTTTGATCCCATCGGGTAATTCAATCTCATATGAGTTTGTCCCAAATTTCTTTATGATTTTGCATGGTCCAATCTTTTTCATCTTCAGTTTGTTATATCTTCTCCTTGGGAACCTCTCCTTCCTCAGATGTGAAAGAATCAAATCACCAACTTCAAATTGAAGTTCTCGCCTGTGTTGATCTACTCTCCGCTTGTATTCTTGGTTCGAATTCTGCAACCACTCCTTAACTTGGCTGTGAAGCTCCTTCATTTCTTCTACAAAGTCCTCTACACTAGCACTCTTGAATTCATCTTGTTCTGAATATTTCAATTCAAAAACTCCCCTTGGCTGCATTCCATATACAATTTGGAATGGACTCTGCCCTATGCTTCTGTTGGATGAGTCATTGTAAGAAAATTCCGCCTATGGAAGAATGTGATCCCACTAACTGTGGTGTTCAGTCACTAGTCTCCTTAGCAAATCTCCCAAGCTTCTGTTCACAACTTATTTCTATCCATCTGTCTGAGAATGATACGCTAAGCTAAAAGACAAACTTGTCCCTAGCTTATTCCATAAAGTCCTTTAGAAATGTCCTACGAACTTGGTATCTCGATCAGAAACAATACTCCTTGGAAAGACGTGAAGTCTGACGACTTCTTTAAAAAACAGGTTTGCAATATGAGTTGCATCGTTGGTTTTCTGGCATGGTATAAAATGTGCCATCTTGTAAAATTTGTCTACTACCACAAAGATCGAAGCACAACCTCTTTGCATTCTTGGTAGTCCCAATATGAAATCCATGCTTACTGCGTCCCACGGTCTTTCTGGTATGGGTAATGGTTGATATAACCCTGTGTTCTACCTTTTCCCCTTTGTGTGATGACAAATCCTACACCTGACCACAAATTTCTTAACATCTATTCTCATCCTTGGCCAAAAATACGAGCCATTCAATTTTGAGAATGTCTTATCATGACCGAAGTGTCCGACCAATCCTCCACTATGTTTTTCTTTCAGCAAATTCTCCCTCATGGAGCATTTTGGAATACATAGTTGATTGCCCCTGAATAATAATCCATCCTGGATCATGTATTTAATCCATTGGGTTTTCTCCCTGAGAACTGGATTCTCAGATGCCTCATATTCCTCCTTAAAATTTGGGTCATCCTTGTACATTTCTTTGAGATTATCAAAACCCAAAGTTTTGACTCTGAATTCCTGCATAAGCAAACATTTCCTACTCAAAGAATCAACAACTTTGTTAGCAGTTCCAAAAATACGCTTAATCACAAAAGTAAAATTCTGCATGAATTCAACCCATTTAGAATGTTTTTGGTTCAGCTTCCTTTATTGAGTCACGAATTGAATGCATGATTATCACTGTACAAAACAAACTCTTTGGGAACCAAATAATGTCTCCATTTCTTCAACGCTTGTATGACTGCATAAAATTCTTTGTCATATGTTGAGTATTTAATCTTTTCTTCATTCAATTTTTCATTGAATTATGCAACCGACCTATCATCTTAGCTCAAGACCGCTCCAATTACAAGCCCACTCGCATCACACTTGACTTGGAATGTCTTGCTAAAATCTGGCAAAACCATAATTGGTTTCTTCATGATCTTCTTCTTCAGTAGATTGAAACTCTTCTCTTCTTCCTCTGTCCAATGAAAAGATTTGTGTCTTTTCTTCACCATATCCATCATTGGTGCACTAATCCCACTAAAATTTTGGATGAATTTCCTGTAGAAACTAGCTAAATCATGGAAGCTTCGAACTTCAAATACACTCTTCGGCGATGACCAATTCTTAATTGCATCCACCTTATCTGAATCCATTTTCAACTCATTTGCAAAGATAACAAAACCCAAATAAATGAGTTATGTCCTCATAAATGATGATTTCTTCATATTTATTAGCAATTTCTCTTGTTGTAATCTCCTCATTATTGCAGCTAAATGTTTCAAGTGTTCTGCTTCTGTCTTGCTGAAAATCAATATATCATCAAGATATACAATGACGAATTTCCCGAAGAACTCGTTCAGGACTTCATTCTTCAATCTCATGAAAGTACTAGGTGCATTTGTTAATCCAAATCGAATAACAAGCCATTCATACAGTCCTTCATTCATCTTGAATTTTGTCTTCCATTCATCACCTTCTCTCATGCGAATTTGATCATATCCACTTTTCAAATCAATCTTTGAAAAGAATCTTCCTCCACTCAAACAATCCATCAAGTCATCCATCCTTGGCAATGGAAATTTGTATACGATGGTAATCTTATTGATTTCTCTTGAGTCTGTACACATTCTCCAACCTCCATCTTTCTTCAGGCTGAGCACTATTGGAACAATGCATGGACTCAAGCTCTCTCGAATCAATCCCTTGTCCATTAAGTCCTGGACTTGTCTCTTGACTTCCTCATTCTCCTGCGGTGTCAATCTGTACGTTGCTTTGTTCAATAAACTGGCTCTAGGTATAAGATCAATGTGATGGCTTATACTCCTGATCGGTGGTAACAAACAAGGTAGCTCATCCACTACTATATCAGCAAATTCTTCCAGCAACTCCTAGATTTCCTCTGGTAAATCATCCACTCTATTATTGGTCAAAACAATTCTAGGCTTCCTGACCACAACAAATTGTGTGTCTTCCTTCTTCTTGACCTCCTTAAGAAGTTCCTTCCCACTCATGAGAAGTATAGTGTTGCTCACCTATGGTTTCACTTCTTTGTCCTTAATCGACAACAACATGTGCGTTCTCCCATTCTTCTCCAAGGTGTATGTGTTCTTTCTCCCATCATGAATCACATTCCTATCATATTTCCATGGTCTACCTAGCAATAGATGATAAACATCCATGCGAATGACATCACATAATATTTCATCCTTATATCCTCCTATTTTAAATTCAACTAATCACTATTTAGTGACATTTACCTGATGTCCTTTTTGTAGCCATGAAACTCTGTATGGGCTTGGATGTACAATAGTCTCTAGCTCCAACTTTTCTACCATCTCTGTAGAAACGAGATTTTCTATGCTACCGTTGTCCATGATGACTTTGCATACCCTGTCTTTTGTTTTGCAAGTAGTCTGAAACAGTCTTTTCCTTTGGGCTGGGTTCTTTGCCTCTTTCTCTGGATTTAAGAGAACTTTCCTCATCATCAAGGATCTTCCACACTCAACATCTTCTTCCTCAACATTTCATCCTTGTGCTTCGGCAATGAGAGTTTCACCACCTTCTTTCCTTCTGTCTGGGCACTAATAAGATTTGTGTCAATTTTTCCCATAGACAAAACATTTCACTTCACCTCCTCGGCCTCTTCCTCTTCCTCTAGATCGAGGAAAAGTATTTCTATCAGCATACTGCCCTCTCTGTGAGCTTCCTCCTCTCTCAGTTTGAGTTTGAGGTTTCTTCCCCTCTTCTTGAGGTCTCTGAGTTCTGTCTTGAGCAATTGTTTTTCCTATGGCTTGACTTCTACCTCAGCCTCTTTGACCTTTCTTTCGGCTCAGCTTCTCGTCATCTTTTAGAGCCATCTAATAAGAATATTCTACATTTCGAATGATCATCATGCTTATCTCATCTTGGATGTCATATCTCAGACCATTCATGTACCTGGAAACCTTTTCATCATCTCTTTCCCAATGACCTACTCTGATGTTTATCTTGTATAAATATTCAGTGTGTTCCTTCACTGGCATCAGCTTTTGTCTCAAATTATGCATCCTCCGAAACAGAGTAAGATGATAGTCCTTGGGTATGAATTTGGCTTTCATCTTTGCAACCATTCTATCCCAACTCTTGATTTTTTGCTTGCCCTTGCAGCATCTGTCAGCCTGTAGTTCATCCCACCATAGTGTTGCATGCCCTTTAAGTCTGGTGACAACATGTTTGACTTTCTTATCTTCCTCGAAATCCTCATAGTCGAAGTATTTATCCATAGTTCTAATCCAATCTAGAAGCTTTTCAACATCTAGGTTTCCTTCATATACTGGAATGTCCATTTTTGCTTTGGCACCTATCCTAGCAATAACCATAATAGGTGTTCATATGCAACATCTTTGACTGCAACTTATTCTTCATGTCCAACTTCATTTTCACTTTCATCCTCATTGATATCCCCAGTGTTGACTGTGCACCTCTGTGTTGTCTCCATGGCATCAATCTTGGCACGTAGTTCGTGCATTTCCCTCTCCACTGCTGGATCACAGATTGGTATGTCTCTTCTTCTCGCCGGCATGGATGAAAATGGTTCTCTTTTCTCTGCTATAGAAAGAAAAGACTTATTCTTCAGCTCTGATACCACAATTGGTGCAGACCCTCAAACCCTCAAGTTGAGGTTCGCGAAGGATCTTTCTAAATCTGCCCTTGAGTCAAATTGACTCTTCATTTTTCCCTCGGGGAATATCTCATACACTCACATCATATCCACAGGTCCTTATGAATTGAGCCTATGTGAACAAACACCAGGCATCAACCCAAATCTCCTTGATCACAACAATGTCATGCCCTTTGCTAATTTGGGACTTCAGGTCTCGCAATTTCACGATCCTTGATGTCGAGTTTCTCACCCTCTACTGCTGAAACCTGAAATGTCAATTCACTGAAATGTTTAGCAGCATCCTCCTCCATAGCTGTATCGTGTCTCGTGATTTCAGGAATCCTAGAATAAAGAATCCCCATATCTCATCTTTGAAAGTGCCTAAATGTCGAACCCAGATGCGTTCAACAAATACTGGCTCCCCTATGGGACTTTTCACCAATTCAAAGTTTTGGACTTTGCGTCTTCGCAAATACTGATGCAAGGCTTCCGGCTCTCCAACCTATGAAACCCAGAAACAGTCCACAAAGTTTGACTCCACCTGGTGAAAAGTACGCCACATGTCTTCTCCACTGTCCTCTATCTTTGACATAGATTCTTGCCACCTGTCACTCCAACCTTTCCATCTTTCTGGATTTGAAAGAACCTCCGATAGTCGTTCGTCTACACTCCAAATTTATGAACCCTGATTTATCGAAATGATATTGACAGCTCAAAAGATACGATCAATGATCATCGTTGAATCTTCGACCCCATGGGATGGTTTCGTCCAACCCTTATCCAACCTACAACTCCTCTATATTCTATAGTCCTCGCTATTTCATGAATCCTCCACAGAGAATTTTGACCCCTCGTTGCTCCTTGACAGCCCCTGCAAAATGAACCAGTGTTCTGCAACTGGAACTTAACTTTTGTGAGATGTTTTCAATCTCCCTCTCCCTTTGGGTACTCTCAAAGGTACCGACCCTCCTAATCTTTCTCTTACAACTCAAGTCTCACAAGGACCCCTGCGTGCACTCCTTGTGGTAGACTTTCAAATACTTCTAAGTATTTGATTCTTCGACTCTATGCACCTTCTGCAATAGTAATCCTTCAACTCTGCCCTTGGTTGATAAGTTCTAATATTTCAACCAGCCTGTGCACACCTTGCACGGATTCTGTGCTCCACCTTCACTTCTATTGGAATGAGAACAATGGTATCCCTCTTGAGCTTTTAGAGATAAACTCTGAACCTTTGTCAATTCACTCATTGTGGATGTTTCATTGCACTCCTTCTATGAACTCTCACTCAGGAAGAGAAACAATTGAAACTCATTCTCTCTCTCTCTCTCAGACTTCAAACATTCAACATGTAATCATACATGCACATCATAGCCTCATAACAAATGCATAACACAAAGAATATAACCACTGTAAGCATACCATTCACCATGTATAAACAGAAAACATCATAACACCATGAAATCTGATTCAAAGCTTCTTATATTAATTCAAGCTCCTGTACATGAGTTTTTCTCCACAACTCTCTTCTTATGTGATATGCTAATGTTCTAATGATACAACTAACTCTATGATACAAAGGCGAGGGTGCCTATATCCATTTTCCCTCCTATGTTCAATAATTGTCTAATATAACATTCATATCTACCTACTCATACATTTAACAAACTTAAATGCCTTAATGTTTTATAGATGAGAGCAATCGCTCAAGATCTGTTTACAACCTCCAAGATATAAATGCAAGTACGCCATCTTCATGACTATTACATTAATGCCTTTTAAGTTCAAAATTCAAAATGGTTCTTATGAAAACATGCTCTTTTTCTTCCTCCACACGTCCAGCTGCTCCTTGGTCTTAGTCATGTGCTTTATGCTTTGCATGATGCTCCTGCATCAACTTCCCACCATGTCATCCTGCACAGTCATCGTACATACTTCCATGTGTCATCCCTATAGCTTCCATGGCATCGTACGATTGTGCCATGTGTCATCTATACGACCCTGCCAGGTCATCATACGATCCTGCCATGTGTCATATGTACACCTTCCAAGTCGTCGTACAACCCTAACACATGTCATCCATATGAATACCACTTCATCATATGACCCTGCCACTTGTCACATCCATATGGTGGCATGTTTCGCGTCTGTACAGTGCCATGTGTCACCTCCATATGGTTCCATGTTTCACTTTCATACTGGTCCAAGTCAGCCCTGGAAATGTCAAAAATGACTGCCACATGTCATCCTATGGTGAAACCATATGTCATGATGGCATAATCAGTTGACTTTGATCGTTGAATTAGACTTGTTGACTTTGAATTTTTTTTCATGTTTGACCTGATCTTCAGATCGCAATAACATCTACATATGGTGTCCATTTGAAAAAAATAAAATATGGTTGAAATCAGTACAATGAGCCTAACACAATGACACTAATTTCGTCTAATTCTAAGAATTTTATTTTTAGGCCTTCCTAGATCCATTTTGGATCAGAAAGAGAAATTGCAGGTTGTTTCCTATAAGTCCAAGTGGTAGCTCCTAAACCAAGGATGAAAACATAACCTACAATAGACTTTCAATTATCGAGGTCATCGACCCAATCTGAGTCAGTGAAATAAACCAATAAAGGAGTCCTCCCTAAAGTGTAATGCATCTCGAACTAAACTACCCGTGACATACCAAAGTATTCTTTTAGCTTATTTCCAATGTCTTTCATGGGGTGCTTTCATATACTGAGAAACAATAAAAACAAAAAATGAAAGATCAGTATGGGTATGAGTCAAGTATAAGAGGTTACCAACTAACTTATGGTACAAAGTGGCATCAACTTCATGAAAAGTACATGTGACAACAATCTTGACTCCAAACTAGAAGGGAGAAGGGGCTAGTTTACAATATTCCATGTGAAAGAGATGAATAAGGTCACAAGCATACTTAAATTGGGAAAGAAAAATTCCTTCCTTGGTTTTCAAAACATGGAGGCCAAGGAAAGAGTGAAAAAATCCTAATTCTGTCATTTCAAATTTTTTCTTAAGGATGGTTTTCACATGGTTTAAAAGTTGTGAGTCACTACCAATAAGGATAAGGTCATCAACATAAAGGAAAAGGATTATGAGATGGATTCCTACTTTCTTGGTATACACATTTGAATCAGAATGGCATTTAGAAAAGCCAGTGTCAAGAAGAAAGTTGTCCATTTTGGCATACCAAGCTTGATGAGCTTGCTTAAGACTAGAAAGAGATTTCTTAAGGTGACGTACCAAGAAAACAAACATGGTATTAGAGTGGGATTGGGCTTGAATCCTTCATAGGAGGGCCCATGAAAATGAGAGTAGAGTAAAATGTTGGAACTGCTAAATTTATAGGGTTGTTAGAATATCTATGTGCAAAATATTTACTTTTTACTCCTACCTAAATTATATAAAGAATTCCATAAATTATGGTGGGCAGTAATTTCTAGTAAAAATATCTAATTACCTAAATATGAGGAATGTATTGCATATTTACTTCTACCTATATTTATGCAAAGAATCACATGAATTATGGAGGAACAATTTAACAAAGTCAAATACTATGTGGTTTGATTATAACCAATTCAATTTTTGGGTAGTTACAGAAGGTATTCTCCAACTATTTATAAGAAAGAAAATTTAATGTAATTTTCAAAGAGACGTGTCTTTTTGGATCAATCTAATATTACTATAAAAAGACCCTTGAAAGACACAACAATAGACACACATATTTTTTTCTCTCTCATCACACTATGGAGAGTTGACCCTAGTGTTTCTAGATGGAGTAGCCTCCAGAAGTCCACATGGGAGTGCCATGTGTGACAAGAAATCTCTAGATTCTACTCCTCTATGAACTGAATTGAGCTGATATGTGAGGACACTTATCCGATAAGGGATAAGTGGGTTTGGGATTTTATCCCGACGTCCCTTGTGGAGACCACATGAGGACACTTACCTTGTGGAGAGAACATGAGGACATGTCAAAGGAGTTTACCTTGACTTCACACACTATGGGGAGTTGACTCTAGTGTTTCTAGAGGGAGTAGCCTCTAGTAGTCCACATGGGAGTGCCATGTGTGATAGACCTTTTTCTACTACAATGGTTTTGTACCATTGGCGAAGACTATGTGTCTCTAAAAAGTAGTTGTGTACCACTAGCAATGACTATGTGTAACTAGACAGTAGTTGTGTGGTACTAGTAGTGGTTGTGTACCACTAGATAGTACTTGTGTACGATTATGGAAAGATATCTCCCTATATAAGAGGGAGTGTTGATATTTCAGCATTGGGTGTACCTTCTCCTAGATTAGGATGCAGACCAAGGGAGATAGGATACATTTATCATAAATGTGCACTTATGGTAAATGGGCCTAGGTGTAGTCCTTCCTTGATCATGACAAGGAATATTATGGAATCTAGGTGCTTGAAGTTTTTTTCACGTGTTAGCTAGCATAAATATGACATTCACTCACAGGCATGTACCTATGGTGAATGATCCTGGTGTGGTCTTTGTCCTAGTCATGGTGATTTGACAAGGAATGATAAAGAATCAAGATGTTATATGCTATTACATGTGGATGTAGAGTGAGCCTGATCATAGAGAGAGTCAATTGGATCAAAGGTAGAGTTGTAGAAGGATTTTCTCCTCGGTTCAAGTGGCATAGAGACATCTCCCAAGACTAACAGAAAAAATTCATGAGTCTAGGATGAAGTTTGTATACTTTAGATAAAATCTTGGAATGATGCAAAATGTCTCCCTCGTTGAGAGGAGCTGTTGATGTTTGGACAACATCAGGAATACATTCTCTTAGATTAATAATTAATAGTATAATTATTGATTATTAAATACTATATATAATAAGTTAATGATAATAATAAATAGATATTGATTATCCAAGGGACACATCCTTTCATGGATGGTCATTATACTTTCTCTATATATGGAACACCCGTCATTGTAATAATATATCGATCATATCCCATATGAAGAAAAACAACAAAATATTATGTATCCTACAACATTAAGAGATATATCATCGCCAAAAAATATTTTCTTGGTGTTACGTTCATTTAGAGAAGAAAATATAGCTTTATCCTTAGGAATATGATATGATTCTCCAAAATCAATAATGCACTCATCAAAAGAACAAGTTGAAGTTTCATTGAAGGAGAAACCAGAAGAAAAATGTGCATGTACTTGGGAAGAAGAAGAAGTAGTAGAATCAATATTGATGTTGTTCTTCTTCATCATTACTTCTAAATCTACCATCTTATTAAAATATTTGGACACATCATGACCATATTTCCCACAAAATTTGTAACGCCTATCAGTATTCTTACTTTCATATTTTTCTCCTTTGTCACCTATTGGACATGAAGTTTTGGAATACAAGTTTGTGAAAAATCCTAAGTACAGAAGGAGTGCATAGAAAAGGTGCACAGAGGAGAAAAAGAAATATGAGGAAATGTGCAACTGAGATGCAACGAGAAGGATAGTGTGCAATAAGAAGAATAAGACAAAGAATAAAGTAAAGAGAATAACAAAGAATAATAAAGAAGGAGAAGAAAGATGATTAAAAGGAAAGATGAAAACTCAACATTCTAAATATGGAAGGATGCCCAAAAGAAAAATGCAGATGGAAAAGAAGAAGAAAGCAGTCAAATATCCAGTTAATTGAATTAGCCATACAATGTAATGGATTTTTGGGATGAACCAAGTAGGGTTTTCATCCCTAGATTTGATGTATAAATATGTAACGGGTTGAATATTAGGGGTTCAGTCTGGTTATGTCTCGATCCTATCTATGATATGTTTTGGGGGGTTTTCCCATTATTGTCTCATTTTTAGTCTATAAACGAGAGGAATCTATGTCTGAATTTAAGGGATGATGCATAGGGAGAGAGGCTTGCACTGTAGAGTGACTAGACTAGAAGAAAATAAAGATTTCCAGGATATATATCTTTGTAAGTGAAGTGTGCAAGCCTAAAGCATTTAATGAAAGCATAATAAATAAGCCAATTGTTGTGTGAAACAAGTTAAATGTTAAGTGACATGTATTTAATATGATTGTTGATGAAATAATGTTTGGATGCATAGTAGATTATATTTGTCTAATGGTTAATCTTTGCACTAATAATGATCATTGTTATAATAATGAATTTACGAAGTAATCTGGAGTAGATTGATAATATGAATCTGAATAAAAAAGTAAGTAGTATAGAATAAGAACCAAATTATGTGTACATAACTAGTAAGGAGGAATGAACATAATGACCATCTCCCAATTCCTCACTACTGCAAAAACCTAGTTCTCGCAGCCCCAATAGATACCTCGGGTGAAACTTCATTTGTGCAAGAAGGTGATGTCGAAAGGGCCGGTGTCTCGTGGGTTTTTTTAGTCACAAATAAATCAAACCTAGGGTCTTATAAAACGTGCATAACATCAACAAGTGGTTTCATTGTTGGGACCCAAAATTTGTGATTGAGAGGATGTTTTGGAGGCTGACTAAGAAGGAGATCTTAGAATTGTTGGAAAGGAAGGAACGATATTTTTCTCAACACGAGAAAATAAACTCTTAGATGAGTGAAAAGCAATGGATGTAAATGTTTGTGTATACATATCTGCATGAAATTTTATTTGGAGAATTTCAAGTTATTCTAACTGAGTGGCTAGAAAGATTACTATAAAAGACTAGAAGGTATAAAGTTGAAGCATCAAGGAGTTGGACTCATGAATTGGTAAGAAATTTAGATTCTATAAGTAACCCAACTACTCGTGCAGTTGATTTTTGGTTGGATAACGTACTAGGAGGATATATTACAAAATTTGCAGTAGATTGTATTCAATCATATAATGTCATAGAAAGAGACTTTTTCAAAGGTCCACTCAGGAGTTTCCTGAAATAATTAGGTATGTGGATAAATATTCTATTGTGTGGAAATTGCATGATGATAATGGAATCTGAATTCTAAGGGGCTCTATGCACATAGGGGAACCAACATATGACAATAATATAGTCTGAGGGAATGAAGTAAGCAATGAAAAAGGAAGAGAGTGATTGAGGATAAAAGAAGAGGGTATAGTAAAGGAAGAATATAAGTTTGGAGAGTTGTGTAGAGGAAGGAGGTACAAGAGGTAAAATATTGGGGTTGAGAAAGGAGATTTGTGTAATGATTCAGAGGGGAGAGAACCTTGCATAATAGTATGAATCATAGATATACCATATATCAGAGGAGAAGAAGAGGTGATTCAGTTTAGTACATTAATAGAAGAACCAATAAGTCCTACTCATACAAGATCATGTGTTGAATCCTGATGCAGGAGCATCACCAACACATCAAGCGAGCCAGAGAAGAGGCGAGAGAGAACTGGACAAGCGCCAGCGCAATTTTTGAATTTCTCTTGGATTTGATGCGCGAACATAAATATGGCAATTTAATGAAGAGCACTTGTAAAATGTAAATGAACCTTGAGACATTTTTCTCTTGTCCTTAGTAGGTAGAAGGCATTTAAAGAAGTTAATGCAAGTAGATAGAATTTAATTATAGATTAGACAATCTTAGAGTGCAAGAGGGAAACGGGATATAGACACCCTCATTATATATTGTAACATTATTGAATTGAAGCAGGAGAAGAGGAAGAGCATGCAGAGAGCTATGTAAGAACACCCATGTATAGATATTTGGATTAATAGAAAATGTTGATTCAAATTCATGGTTTTGTGTTTTGTTCTCTGTATATTCATGTTGAATGATATGCTCATGAATGTTTGCTTCCTATTATACATTTGATTTATATGCTATGTATATGATTTCATGTTTTGAGTCTGAAATCTAAGGGGTAAGGATAATGGAATGAGTTTCAATTGTTTCTCTATCTGAGTAAGAGTTCCTGCAAGGAGTGAAGTTGAAGTGTCCGCAAGGAGTGTGTCAACAAGAATTCAGATAGTTTTACTTTTTTCCTCATTTCCATAAAAGTGCAGTTGGGCACAGAAGTCATGCAAGGAGTGCGCAGGCCGAGTGAAGCTTCAGGGTTGCAAACCTGAGCAAAGAATTTAAAGTCTGCTGCTGCAGGTGTGCACAGGGTCGAAAGGAAATTCAACACTTAGACATGCCTGAAGGTTTCCGCAAGGAGTGCCTGCAAGAGTCTTTTATAACACCCAGAGTTATAAGAAATCTCAGAAAGAATAAGGCCTTCGGAGTTGTTGAAGGACAACATAGAGAAGCTATGACTGGAAGTTTGTAAGAAGCATGGTAAGTTCGCACGTAGGTGGATGAGTTCCGCAGAGGAACACTTGGTCATTTCACATATTTCATCAGGAAGAACGGACGGTCGAATTTCTCTGAGGATATTTTGCGAATCTCCATGAGCCGTTATATCTCGCGGAGGTGCAAGGGAGATACAACGGAGTATTCCTAACATGTTCAAAGCTCAGGAGGGGAAATATCATCTATCTGAACCATAAGGGATGTAGGATCTAAACGTGGAATCACATATCGGAGTTTCGTGGGTGGAAATCCCGTGAAAGTTGCAACAGGAATCGTGAAATCGTGAAACGTGATATCCCAACGGCTAATAGAACAGTGTGGGGGCCACATGAGTCAGCGGATGGACAGGTGGCACACTAGTTCAGAGTTTCGTGGTGAGAAATCCTGAAACAATTGCATCAGGATTCGTGATATTGCGAACTCCGAAATGCCGATGGAGTGAAGGCTTTGAAAAGTCAAACTCGCGCGTGAGTTGGAGTTTCAGCATATCGGGAATCGGGAATCGGTAAGGCAAGTGGTTTGACATCGCGAGGGGCAAAATCGTGATAGGGAAAACCTCGATAGGGAAAATTCAGCGTTGACTGGTTGTCGGGTTTCGGGGATTCAAGAGACCTACGCTCGACCATTGGATTTGGGAAGTCGCGAATTCTGATCCCATGATTTTAAAGAGGGATCCCACGAGGATTTTTGTGGGTGCAGATTTCCCGAGAGGGAAGTAGAAGAACCGTTTGGAGTTCTTCGGGCCGAAAGGGAGGAAAGATCCTGTGTGACCACACGGACCGCCCGACCTATAGGTTGAGAGGTAGCAGGCGTGTGGATTAAGGCTGAGAGATTGAAAACAGACTGCAACTAGGAGCGCTAGTGCAGAAGAATTCACAGAGGCGATGAAAGAACTTCACAGCTAGGTGAAGCAACAATTGCATAATTTAAGCCAGGAATATAAACATAGGGCAGATCAACACAGAAGAAAACTTCAGTTTGAGGTTGGTGATTTGGTTCTGGCACATTTGAGAAAGGAAAGGTTCTCGAGAGGAACATATAATAAGCTGAAGATGAAGAAGATCGGGCCATGTAAGGTCTTCAAGAAATTTGGGGCGAATGCTTATGAAATTGAATTACCCGATGGGATCGGAATTTATCTGATATTCAACATCTCAGATTTGTACCCATATAAGGCTAGGGAAGTAGAGACTGGGAATGAGCAGCTAATGATCCAGTGGACAAAACAGATGTCAATTGCAGAGAAGCTGCAGATGGAGTGCGTACTCGATAAAAGAATGAGCAAGAGGACCAGGCGGAAAGAATACTTTGAGTATCTGGTCAAGTGGAAGAACCATCTAGTTGAAGATGCCAGCTGGGAGAATGAAGTGGAGATCCAGAAGCATGGACAGACCGTGCGTGAGCTCATGGACAGGAGCCCATGAATTTTTTCGAGGGAGGGAGTATGATGCTGTTAAGCCCTAATATTGGCTCATTACCACTTAATTGGGGCATACTAGATTAGTAATGTTATTTTATTTATGTCAGATTTATGCCATTAGTTGTAATTTAGATTAGTAATGTTATTTTATTTATGTCGGCTTTAGGCCATTAAACCTCCTAGTCTCCTATATATA
>ML777294.1:490892-503479 GCA_009831015.1 Picea engelmannii | reverse complement strand
AGAGGCTTATTATCTGAAATTATCTCTTCTTCAAGGCGTTGAGTACTTTTTCTGAGGTTTTTCTATGCTATATTGATATTTGGTTCTTAACATATGGTATCAGAGCTCAAGGTCTTGGGGTTTCGCTGCTACATCTGAGACACGGTGTAATTTTCACTATAACTTTTTTTCTACAATGTTTCAGAAGGAACCACTTAAAGGGTTTTTAGTAGACGGATCAAGGTACGTTGGGTTAAAAATTCCGCTCATGAGGCCTTATACTTTCGGAGATACAGCCTATACAAGATAGGGTTCTGGAATCATCCTGAAATGAGTCATTGCGGAATTTTCGCTATAAAATATTTTCTGTAACGTTTCAGACCCTTCACTTCGGAGACCATTTACATAAATTAGTACTACAGCTGTGGTAAAAAGTTCAGATTCTGAGTCATCATATATTTGTAGATACACCTTGTGTAATACAGGGTATCTGACTAGTCTCAAGAAGGTGTTCCAAGTAAAACAATCATAACTTCTTGCTAGAGTATCCAAATTGAGTGGGACTGGTTGCATTGGATCGTGGACAGTCTGTACTATTTTGGGTGCGAGTTTCAGAATTTTATATCAATTATTTTGTGCGGGGCATACTATACAAGTGAGATCTCCTGGAAAGGCCAAAAATCGGCAAGTTGTGGGGAAGTTACCGTAAATTCCACTTGGCACATCCAATTTTGATCAGACCTGTGGAATTACAGAGAAGACATATCATAGAAATACATAAGGGAAAGCTTCATACCCAGAAAGGCTGAAACTTGGGAGATACAATAGAACAAATATTGTCTAGCAGAACCACCTCAAAATCAAGGTTCAAAAGTGATACTCGACCAACATGCCACCCAAAAAGGGAACTTCTACACCAAATAAGCCTCCATAAAATCCTAATTGGACTCTTGATGAAGGTGAAGAAATGCGTAGGGACATAAATGATTTACAGAAGAAGACAGTAACCAAAGATGAACTACAAGAGATGATGGATTCGCGATATTCAGAACTCTGAAATGTCGATGGAGTGAAGGTGTTGAAAAGTCAAACTCGTGCGTGGGTCAAAATTTCGGCATATCGGGAATCGAGAGTTGGTAAGGAAAGTTGTTTGACATTGCGAGTGGTGAAATCGTGATAGGGAAAACCCCGATAGGGAAAAGTCAGCGTTGACTGGTTGTCGGGTTTCGGGGATTCAAGAGACCTATGCCCGACCATTGGATTCATGAAATCGCGAATTCTAATCCCCCGATTTTAAAGAGGGATCCCACGAGGATTGTTTTGGGTGCAGATTTCCCGATAGGGAAATAGAAGAACCGTTTGGAGTTCTTCGGGCCGAAAAGAAGGAAAGATCCTGTGTGAGCACGCAGACCGCCCGACATGCAGGTTGAGAGGTAGCGGGTGTGTGCATCAAGGTTGATAGATTCAAAACAGACTACGACTAGGAGCACTAGTGCAGAATAATTCGCAGAGGCGATGAAAGAACTTCATAGCCAGGTGAAGCAACAATTGCAGAATTCAAGCTAGGAATATAAACGTAGGGCAGATCAACATAGAAGACAACTTCAGTTTGAGGTTGGTGATTTGGTTCTGGCACATTTGAGAAAGGAAAGGTTCCTGAGAGGAACGTATAATAAGCTGAAGATGAAGAAGATCGGGCCATGTAAGGTCTTGAGGAAATTTGGGGCGAATGCTTGTGAAATTGAATTACCCGATGGGATCGGAGTTTCTCCGATATTATTTATCTCAGATTTGTACCCATAGAAGATTGGGGAAGTAGAGACTGGGAATGAGCAGCCAGTGATCCAGTTGACAAAGAAGATGCCAGTTGTAGAGAAGCCATAGATGGAATGCGTAGTCGATAAAAGAATGAGCAAGAAAATGAGGCGGAAAGAATACTTTGAGTATTTGGTCAAGTGGAAGAACCATCCAGTTGAAGATGCCAGCTGGGAGAATGAAGCAGAGATCCAGAAGCATGGACAGACTGTGCGTGAGCTCATGGACAGGAGCCCTTGAAATTTTTCAAGTGAGGGAGTATGATGCAGGAGCATCACCAACACATCAAGCGAGCCAGCGTAGAGGCGAGAGACAACTGGACAAGCGCCAGCGCAATTTTTAAATTTCTCTTGGATTTGATGCGCGAACATAAATATGGCAATTTAATGAAGCGCACTTGTAAAATGTAAACGGACCTTCAGCCATTTTTCTCTCGTCCTTAGTAGGTAGAAGGCATTTAAAGTAGTTAATGCAGGTAGATAGAATTTAATTCTAGATTAGACAGTCTTAGAGCGTAAGAGGGAAACGGGATATAGACACCCTCATTGTATATTATAACATTATTGAATTGAAGTAGGAGAAGAGAAAGAGCATGCAGAGAGCTATGTAAGAACACCCATGTATAGATATTTGGATTAATAGAAAAGGTTGATTAAAATTCATGGTTTTGTATTTTGTTCTCTGTATATTCATGTTGAATGATATGATCATGAATGTTTGCTTCCTGTTATACATTTGATTTATATGTTGTGTATATGATTTCATATTTTGAGTTTGAAATATGAGGGGTAAGGATAATGGAATGAGTTTCAATTGTTTCTCTATCTGGGTAAGAGTTCCTGCAAGGAGTGCAGTTGAAGTGTCTGCAAGGAGTGTGTCGACAAGAATTTAGGGTTGCGTCTCTTAAGCTCAGACAGTTTTACTTTTGTCCTCATTTCCATAAAAGTGTAGTTGGGCACAGGAGTCGTGCAAGGAGTGTGCAGTACGAGTGAACCTTCAGGGTTGTGAAACTGAGCATAGCATTTAAATACTGCTGCTGCAAGTGTGTACAGGGTCGAAAGG
The DNA here is from genome assembly GCA_009831015.1 of Picea engelmannii. Lineage (NCBI taxonomy): Eukaryota > Viridiplantae > Streptophyta > Pinopsida > Pinales > Pinaceae > Picea > Picea engelmannii. Next base: position 500,623 of record ML777294.1, on the reverse strand, counting down.
AAATTCAACACTTAGACGTGCCTGAAAGCTGCCGCAAGGAGTGTGTGCAAGAGTCTTTTCTAAGACCCATAGTTATAACAAAGCTCAGAAAGGATAAGGCCTTCGGAGTTGCTGAAGGACAACGCAGGGAAGCTGTGACTGGAAGTTTGTAACAAGTGTCGTAAGTTCACATGCAGATGGATGAGTTCTGCGGAGGAACACTTGGTCATTTCACAGATTTCATGCGGAAGAACGGACGATCGAAGTTCTTTGGGGAGATTTCGCGAATCTCCGTGAGCCGTTAGATCTCGTGGAGGTGCAAGGGAGATATGGTAGAGTATTCCTAGTAGGTTCAAATCTCAGGAGGGGCAGGACTGTCGATCCGAGCCATAAGGGTTGTATGATCTACACGTGGAATCACATATCGGAGTTTCATGGGTGTAAATCCCGTGAATACTGCAACATGAATCACGAAATCGTGAAATGCGATATCCCGACGGCTAATAGAATAGTGTGGGGGCCACAGGAGTCGGCGGATGGACAGGTGGCACACTAGTTCAGAGTTTCGTGGCGAGAAATCCTGAAACAATTGCATCAGGATTCGTGATATTGTGAACTCCCAAATGTCGATGGAGTGAAGGCGTATAAAAGTCAAACTCGCACGTGAGTCAGAGTTTCGGCATATTGGGAATCGAGAGTTGGTAAGGCAAGTTGTTTGACATCGCGCGTGGCGAAATCGCTATAGGGAAAACCCTGATAGGGAAAAGTCAGCATTGACTGGTTGTCGGGTTTCATTGATTCAAGAGACCTACGCCCGACCATTGGATTCGTGAAGTCGCAAATTCTGATCCCTCGATTTTAAAGAGGGATCCCATGAGGATTGTTGTGGCTGCAGATTTTCCGAGAGGGAAATAGAAGAACCGTTTGGAGTTCTTCGGGCCAAAAGGAAGGAAAGATCTTGTGTGAGCATGCAGACCGCCCGACTTGTGGGTTAGAAGTAGCGGGCGTGTGGATCAAGTATGAGAGGTTTAGAACAGACTCCGACTAGGAGCGCTAGTGTAGAAGAATTCGCAGAGGCGATGAAAGAAATTCACAGCCAGGTGAAGCATCAATTGCATAATTCAAGCTAGAAATATAAACGTAGGGAAGATCAACATAGAAGACAACTTCAGTTTGAGGTTGGTGATTTGGTTCTGGCACATTTGAGAAAGGAAAGGTTCCCGAGAGGAACATATAGTAAGCTGAAGATGAACAATATCGGGCCATGTAATGTCTTGAGGAAATTTGGGGCAAATGCTTATGAAATTGAATTACCCGATGGGATCGGAATTTCTCCGATATTCAATATCTCATATTTGTACCCATATAAGGCTGGGGAAGTAGAGACTGGGAATGAGTAGCGAGTGATCCAATGGACAAAGCAGATGCCAGCTACAGAGAAGCCATAGATGGAGTACGTACTAGATAAAAGAATGAGCAAGAAGATGAGGCGGAAAGAATAATTTGAGTATCTGGTCAAGTGGAAGAACCATCCAGTTGAAGATGTCAGCTGGGAAAATGAAGCAGAGATCCAGAAGCATGAATAGACCATGCGTGAGCTCATGGATAGGAGCCCATGAAATTTTTCAAGCGAGGGAGTATGATGCAGGAGCATCACCAACACATCAAGTGAGCTAGCGCAGAGGCGAGAGACAACTGGACAAGCGCCAACGCAATTTTTGAGTTTCTCTTGGATTTGATGCGTGAAAATAAATATGGAAATTTAATGAAGCGCACTTGTAAAATGTAAACAGACCTTGAGCCATTTTTCTCTCGTCCTTAGTAGGTATAAGGCATTTAAAGTAGTTAATGCAGGTAGATAGAATTTAATTCTAGATTAGACTGTCTTAGAGCGTAAGAGGGAAACGAGATATAGACACCCTCATTGTATATTGTAACATTATTGAATTGAAGTAGGAGAAGAGCAAGAGCATGCAGAGAGTTGTGTAAGAACACCCATGTATAGATATTTGGATTAATACAAAATGTTGATTAACATTCATGGTTTTGTGTTTTGTTCTTTGTATATCCATGTTGAATGATATGCTCATGAATGTTTGCTTCCTGTTATACATTTTCTTTATATGTTGTGTATATGATTTCATGTTTTGAGTCTAAAATATGAGGGGTAAGGATAATGGAATGAGTTTCAATTGTTTCTCTATGTGGGTCAGAGTTCCTGCAAGGAGTGCAGTTGAAGTGTCCACAAGGAGTGTGTCGACAATAATTTAGGGCTGCGTCTCTGAAGCTGAGATAGTTTTACTTTTGTCCTCATTTCCATAAAAGTGCAGTTGGGCACAGGAGCTGTGAAAGGAGTGCGCAGTCTGAGTGAAGCTTCAGGGTTGCGAACCTGAGAAAAGCATTTAAATACTACTGCTGCAGGTGTGCGCAGAGTTGAAAGGAAATAAAACACTTAGACGTGCCTGAAAGCTGCCGCAAGGAGTGCGTGCAAGAGTATTTTCTAAGACCCATAGTTATAAGAAATCTCAAAAAGGATAAGGCCTTCGGAGTTCTTGAAGGAAAACCCAGGGAAGCTGTGACTGGAAGTTTGTAAGAAGTGTCGTAAGTTCACATGTAGGTGGATGAGTTCCACGAAGGAACACTTGGTCATTTCACAGATTTCATGAGGAAGAATGAATGGTCGAAGTTCTCTGGGGAGATTTCACGAATCTCCGTGAGCCGTTAGATCTTGTGGAGGTGCAAGGGAGATACGACGGAGTATTCCTAACAGGTTCAATCTTAGGAGGGGCAGGACTGTCGATCCGAGCCATAAGGGTTTTAGGATCTACACATGGAATCATATATCGGAGTTTCGTGGGTGGAAATATCGTGAACATTGCAATAGGAATCGTGAAATCGCGAAATGCGAGATCCCGACGGCTAATAGAATAGTGCGGGGGCCATAGGAGTCGACGGATGGACAGGTGGCACACTAGTTCGGAGTTTCATGGTGAGAAATCCTGAAACAATTGCATCAGGATTCGTGATATTGCGAACTCCGAAATGCCAATGGAGTGAAGGCGTTGAAAAGTCAAACTTGCACGTGAGTCAGAGTTTCGTCATATTGGGAATCGAGAGTCGGTAAGGCAAGTTGTTTGACATCACGAGTGGCGAAATCGCGATAGGGAAAACCCTGATAGGGAAAAGTCAGCATTAACTGGTTGTCAAGTTTCAGGGATTCAAGAGACCTATGCCCGAACATTGGATTCGCGAAGTCACAAATTCTGATCCCCCGATTTTAAAGAGGGATCCCACAAGGATTGCTATGGGTGCAGATTTTCCGAGAGGGAAATAGAAGAACCTTTTGGAGTTCTTCGAGCCGAAAGGAAGGAAAGATCTTGTGTGAGCACGCAGACCGCCCGACCTGCGGGTTAGAAGTAGCGGGCATGTGGATCAAGTTTGAGAGGTTCAGAACAGACTGCAACTAGGAGTGCTAGTGCAGAAGAATTCACAGAGGCGATGAAAGAACTTCACAGCCAGGTGAAGCAGCAATTGCATAATTCAAGCTAGGAATATAAACGTAGGGAAGATCAACACAGAAGACAACTTTAGTTTGAGGTTGGTGATTTGGTTCTGGCACATTTGAGAAAGGAAAGGTTCCCGAGAGGAACATATAATAAGCTGAAGATGAAGAAGATCGGGCCATGTAAGGTCTTGAGGAAATTTGGGGTGAATGCTTATGAAATTGAATTACCCGATGGGATCGAAATTTCTCTGATATTCAATATCTCATATTTGTACCCATATAAGGTTGGGGAAGTAGAGACTGGGAATTTGTAGCTAGTGATCCAATGGACAAAGCAGATGCCAGTTACAGAGAAGCCGCAGATGGAGTGCGTACTGGATAAAAGAATGAGCAAGAAGACGAGGCAGAAAGAATACTTTGAGTATATGGTCAAGTGGAAGAACCATCCAGTTGAAGATGCCAGCTGGGAAAATGAAGCGGAGATCCAGAAGCATGGACAGACCGTGCATGAGCTCATGGACAGGAGCCCATGAAATTTTTCAAGCGAGGGAGTATGATGTAGGAGCATCACCAACAGATCAAGCGAGCCAATGCAGAGGCGAGAGACAACTCGACAAGCACCAGCACAATTTTTGAATTTCTCTTGGATTTGATGCGCGAACATAAATATGGAAATTTAATGAAGCACATTATTAAAATGTAAACAGACCTTCAGCCAGTTTTCTCTCGTCCTTAGTAGGTAGAAGGCATTTAAAGTAGTTAATGCAGGTAGATAGAATTTAATTCTAGATTATACAGTCTTAGAGCGCAAGAGGGAAACGGGATATAGACACCCTCATTGTATATTGTAACATTATTGAATTGAAGCAGGAGAAGAGAAAGAGCATGAAAAGAGCTATGTAAGAACACCCATGTATAGATATTTAGATTAATAGAAAAGGTTGATTCAAATATATGGTTTTGTGTTTTGTTCTCTGTATATTCATGTTGAATGATATGCTCATGAATGTTTGCTTCCTGTTATACATTTGCTTTATATGCTGTGTATATGATTTCATGTTTTGAGTCTGAAATCTGAGGGGTAAGGATAATGGAATGAGTTTCAATTGTTTCTCTATCTGAGTAAGATTTCCTACAAGGAGTGCAGTTGAAGTGTCCGCAAGGAGTGCATCGACAAGAATTCAGGGTTACGTCTCTTAAGCTCAGATAGTTTTACTTTTGTCCTCATTTCCATAAAAGTGTTGTTGGGCATAGGAGCCGTGCAAGGAGTGCGTAGGTCAAGTGAAGCTTCAGGGTTGCGAACCTGAGAAAAGCATTTAAAAACTGTTGTTGCAGGTGTGCACAGGGTTGAAAGGAAATTCAACACTTAGATGTGCCTGAAGGCTACCGCAAGGAGTGCGTGCAAGAGTATTTTCTAAGACCCAGAGTTATAAGAAAGCTCAAAAAGGATAAGGCCTTCGGAGTTGTTGAAGGACAACGCAGGGAAGCTGTGACTAGAAGTTTGTAAGAAGCATCATAAGTTTGCACGCAAGTGGACGAGTTCCACGGAGGAACACTTGGTCATTTCACAAATTTCATCAAGAAGAATGGACGGTCGAAGTTCTCTGACGAGATTTCGAGAATCTCTATGAGTTGTTAGATCTCACAGAGGTGCAAGGGAGATAGGGAGGAGTATTCCTAACAGGTTCAAAGCTTAGGAGGGGCAGGATCGTCCATCCAATCCATAAGGGCCATAGGATCTACACGTGGAATCATATATCGGAGTTTCGTGGGTGGAAATCCCGTGAACATTGTAACAGGAATCACGAAATCGTGAAACGCGATATCCCGACGGCTAATAGAACAGTGTGGGGGCCACATGATTCGACGGATGGAAAGGTGGCACACTACTTCAGAGTTTCATGGCGAGAAATCTCAAAATAATTGCATCAGGATTCGCGATATTGCGAACTCCGAAATGCTGATGGAGTGAAGGCATTGAAAAGTCAAACTCACGCGTGAGTTAGAGTTTTGGCATATCGAGAATCGGGAGTCAGTAAGGCAAGTTGTTTGACATCGTGAGTGGCGAAATCATGATAGGGAAAACCCTGATAGGGAAAATTCAATGTTGACTCGTTGTCGGTTTTCAGGGATTCAAGAGACCTACGCTCGACCATTGGATTTGCGAAGTCACGAATTTCGATCCCCCGATTTTAAAGAGGGATCCCACGAGGATTGTTGTGGGTGAATATTTCCCGAGAGGGAAATAGAAGAACCGTTTGGAGTTCTTCGAGATGAAAGGAAGGAAAGATCCTGTGTGAGCACACAGACCGCCCAACCTACGGGTTTAGAGGTAACGGGCATGTGCATAAAATCCACAACCCCATGTGCATCACCACAATCAAAAATAACATTTGAAGACTTGTCAAAATCAATTGTAGTTAGACAAGAAGGACACATTAGTAGAAATCAGAGTAGTGGAAGTAGTGTAGAGAGTTAGAGCCAAAATTAAAGTCAACTAGCATCACCAAGTGGAGGTAATACACAAGGAAATATTGTAGGGGTAGACAACACCCTTAGACTACCTGAGTTCCAATTTGTTGGGTTAGAGGACTTGTAACAATATCTGTTTGTCTATGAGACAATTTACACTGCAAATAATGTCCAAGACGAGGCTGTGAATATTTCACAATTGGAAACAATATTTAGAGGTTGTGCATTAATATGATACATGAAGTTGTAGAGTACCACACCTATAGGGCAGGCTAGAACTTTGGTAGAAATAAACAAAGCATTGTTTAAGGAGTTCAATAAGCCAATGTCAAAGTCACATTACATCATAGAACTAAAGGATATTAAACAGGTACAAACTAAGTCAGTATGGGACTTCAATCAAAGGTTCAAGGATTTGATGGGTAGACTTGATTTCCATATCCATGATCAACAACATCAAGAATGGTTCATTCCAAGTATTCTACCACACATTTTCAGGTTGTTATTTCAACAGAAAATTTTATCACATCCCGAGGCACTGGAAATTGCAATGAAATTGGAATCAACTCTTGTAGGAGATAGTGGAGGGATGTCACAAGTTCAGGCCCAGTCAGTTGCATTGATGATTCAACTAGAAAAAATGACAAAGGGAAAGGAGAAACGTGAGAAATTTTGGTGTACCGAATGTAGGATGGAAGGCCATCATAGCAATGAATTCCTAGCATCTGCGTAGTATTTAGAGATGGGAGTGTCTAATCAATTACTAGGAGGAGGATATTGTGATATATGTAAGAAATGGGTCCATCACCCAACTGAGTGTTTGTTACTACGAAATTATTAGAGTACCCCAAGGAACTTGTTATGGAAATTTTGTAGGTCAGTCAGACATGACGAGAATTATTTTCGCATGTTCCACTCAATGAGGGAGCACGCATTAGATATGTACATGATTTAGGAGTAGAATGTTGCAACAAAAGGGGGTGGTACACAATATAATATTCAAATAGGCTTCAATCCAAGGAACAAAGGAAACTTTGGCAGAGGCCAAGGTGGAAGAAATTTTGTTACAGGAGGAAGAGGATTGATTATATGTTGTAATTGTAATCAACTGATACACTTGACACACAACTGTCTGAATCTGTGTATGATGTGCACATATTGCAGAGAACTAGACCATATGATAGAATATTGTCCCCAATTAGTTGCGAAATGGTAGGCCAGAGGAAACCAAAACTCGAATCCAAATAAGAATGTACAGAAAAGATAAGCCAAAAGGTGCAATGAAGGACCGAGAATAGTAGTTGTTATGCATTGAGGAGCTAGAACAGGAAATGATATGACGAATGAAGGAAATCAAATGGAACAAAGGGTAAGGAGGTTAGTATTTTCTATTCCATCCTTTGATCCTCAACAAGAAAAAGAGACATATCAGAGATAAAGAAAACAATTACTTGGATTGGATTGGGGATTTTCAATGTCAGTTGTGCATGAGGTAGAAGAATGCATTGTTCCAGAGAAACCAACTGGAAATGTAAGTACGTTAACAAAATTATTGAAAATTTGTGTAGAGATAATGAAGGATGAAATTGCACTGAGTACATTATATGACATGATTTCTCATTGCACATGAGGAAGGGAAACTCCCATCACACAAAGGATTGTGAACCGGGTATTGAACAAGAAGAGGAGAAATGGAGAATTCAGATTCAGTGCATAAATTGGGGAATTTGAAGTGGATAACGTTATCTTGGACTTTGCAGTCTGACATGAATGTTCTACCTAAACATACATGGGATTTGATGGGAAAACCCAATATAATATGGTCTCATGTTCATCTCAGGCTCATGAATCAACACAAAATTGTATTGATTGGTCATTTGATAATAGTACTCGTAAACATAGAGGGTGTGCACAACATGGTAGACTTTGAAGTGATTGATATTTTGGATGATAGACAACCATATCCATCACTAATGGGACTGAATTTGGATTTTGATAAATACGTTACCATCAAATTAAAAAGGAGGGAGATGATATTTGAAGTTAGAGATTTGAAACTTATTGCACCCTTGGACCCATCAGAAGGAAAGAGATACATCAATTCGGCTAGAGGAAATGACATTGATAAATTATACAACATGATGGTTGTTAAGAACCAAATATCAAAATAGCATAAAAAAAAATTAGAATAAGTACTCAACGCCTTGAAAAAGAGAGAATTTCATATAATAAGCCTTCAATCCTTCCATGATATCCCTTTTTGAACCATCCATATTAGTATTCATTATTTCCTCCAACTTAGCTTTAGTTGGAGGCAATAATGGATACTAAGATGGATGGTTTAAAAAGGAAAATAATGGAAGGATTGAAAAATTTCCTAATAGAGAGGCTACCTAAAAGTGAAAATGTAATATTCTGTAGTGACTGATTTAAAATTAACATTTAAAAATTCTACCAAATCCTACCAAATGTACAACCATTTCTACCAGATTCATAAAAGAAGAATTATTCCACATTTTCTCAACACTTACGCAAATAAAATTAAAATTTATCAATGAGTAATGCCTAAATTCGGATTGAGTACCTTAACTCTGATGCTAATTTCCGTTGTCAGTTGCCTTCCTGCTGCTACCTGCTACACAATCCAATCCTGTTGCAAACACAGAAAAATAATTGCCCAAAACCTCTTGTCCACCCTGCCAACTAGGAAAACAACCTAGCTCCAGGATATCTACGGATATCTTGGCCCTCCGAGCCCAAAACCTCTAGCAACTTAGTGCCTTCCTGATCAATAGGTCACAACCAGCAAATCATGTGCCTCAATCTGAGCACACTAATCTCACAGCCCCTCTCGGCTCTCTCCCATAGCAAGAAAATAGTCTCCCGTAGCATCCCCTCTCCAACTCCCTCCTTCCTTCCTTATCCCCCCCCTTTACCGACACTCCATCTTGCATTAAATTCCTTATCCCTCCATTTAATTACCCTTATCCATTCATTAATTCTCTTATCTTCTCAGGATCCTTATGTGATCCCTTCTTGTATACGTAACTTGATTAAATGTTATATTTTATTCTCCACCTTTAATTTAATACTTTATTAATTAATGAATTAATTAATAATTAAATCAATCATTAACCATATTGATTAAAGAGTTAATTATACTTAAATTAATTATAATCAAGAATAACTAATTAATAATAAATAATTAGTTAAGGTTATTTTAATAAATAATTATAGTTTAGCTAATCTTTTAGGGTTACATTATTCAATTAATTATAATTTATAATCAAGGGTCGTTACATACACCCACCCTTCAGGAAACTTCGTCCCGAAGTTAAGGTATCTTATGGTACAAATAACAAGAACATGGTTCACACATTCATAACAAGTAACTGACATTATTAGTCAGTAAATCAAGAAAATTCATACATACTAGTGTATATGTACAAGAAATGTATGTGTAGCTAGTACATACAATTCTCGTACAAGTACTAATAATCAATTGTCATCCTTTAGTATTTTATGTATGCATCCAATCCAGTCAGCAAGACTAGTCTTTTATAAAAGACAACAACCAATCAATTGTTTGAGAAATTCTTAAATTATAATTATTTGGTTCAAAATTTTTATTTTAATCAACTGTGGTTTAGTTACATAATAATAAATATTCATATATACACATTTTTCTTCATCAAAATCCACCACATGACAGATCTCCATATAGTCTCAACTATTCTACTCATCCTTCCTCCCTAACCTACTTCCAACTCCATTC
>ML777294.1:431619-483445 GCA_009831015.1 Picea engelmannii | reverse complement strand
ACTTAAATTAATCATAATCAAGAATAACTAATTAATAATAAATAATTAGTTAAGGTTATTTTAATAAATAATTATAGTTTAGCTAATCTTTTAGGATTACATTATTCAATTAATTATAATTTATAATCAAGGGTCGTTACATATTCCACAATTAAGGGGTAATGTGCCACTATTTAGGGCTTAACAATGGTGTGGATGGATGATTATGTCAATCCTACAATAGATAGTGCACCAAGTTGGTGAAGTATCAGTTTGTGTGAATTATATTCTAAAGAAGGCCTAGATCATTAGCATCATAGAATGCATGAAGTCTCCACCTAATGATGTGCATGTATAACCTAATCCTTGCGCTATATTGGAATAGAGCTATGCGATCCAACTAGGTATGATGGATTAACTGATATAAGCATATTTGTAAAGGAATTTGAGTTGCAAGTACCCAAAAAACAAAGGATGTTAGCACTAGATGTTGTCCTGAAAATGAATCCAGCCAGATGGTGGGATGCACACAGAGAGGGACTAAAATAATGGCCATAGTGCAACAAACTAATGCAAGTAAGGTTCGACATTGAGGAAGAAAATATTTCCCAAAAGTATACAAGAGAGAGTGATACAATAGGTCATGTTGAAAATTGCATGTCTTTATGGAGTTCAGTATTAGAATAGAATGGATGCACATATTTATGCACACATTAGGCACAATTCTGAAGAACTGGTATTTGAAATTGGATATGCCTAGGGAGACAACAGGATGGGATGAGCTAGCCTAGAGGTTCAAAATCACACTTACATTTGAACATGAATCTGCATCAATAGATGTATCACTATAGGCTATTCGAATGAAAATATTATCGAAATAATGGATGATGGAGGTGGTACCAGTATGCAGTGCGTATAGAGCCAAGATAACTATCCATGAGCTATTGGAATGCTACAATGTAGCTACGGAAGAACATGATGATGAGGATCCAAGGATTGTACAAGTACCCGAGACAAAAGGATAATGAGTAGTAGAAGGGATAGATATTGAATCCACCACATATACACAACCTATAAATATGTAGAAGTTTAACTTTGAGATGAAAAAGAATCTGAAGTTTGCGTAGATAAGATATTATTGGATTGATGAGACAATTCAGAAGATTGCAGACTTACTGGGAGAATATCAAGACCTATTCCCCACGAAATTTTCATAGATGAAGGGAATAGTAGGGGACTTAGGTGATATGAATATCCCACTAAAAATAAGAGCTAAGCCAATGCAACAGATACCTTATAGTTTAAAGCCGAGGTAGGAGGAGAAGGTGAAGGATGAAATAGACAAGATGTTGGATGCAAGAATCATCGAACTAGTAGAAGAATATAAGTGGATCAATCCAATGTTAGTGCAAGACAAGAAGAAAGGAGGAATTAGGATCTACATGGCTCTAAGGAAGCTAGATGACACTTGTTTACATGAACCATTCCCAACACCATTCACGGATGAGGCACTAGAGAACGTAGGAGGTCAATAAAAGTATTCTTTCAAATATGGATTCTTGGGGTACTATCCAATAAAATTGTGCAGGAGGATAGACACAAGACCACTTTTGCGACTGAGTGGGGAAGTTATCATTATAAAATAATGCCATTCGAATTGAAGAATTCCCCAATGGTGTTTTCCAGAGTAGTGGTTGTAGCATTCAAGGATTGTATCCATAATTTCCTTGAAGTATACTTGGATGATTGGACTTTGTTCAATATATTGAAGGATCATATAGAATTCCTTAGGATAATGTTGGATAGGTGTCAACAGTGTCATATTTTGTTGAACTTGAATAAGTTTATTTTTTGCACACCATTTGGAATTATGTTGGGACATGTAGTGTGAAAACAAGGACTCTTAGTAGATCCAACCAAGATTGCAATAATTATGGATTTAGAACCTCCTACATCAATCATACATCTAAGGAAAAATCTGAGTCATACAGGCTATTACAATAAATTTATCAAAGGATATATGCATATAACAACAACGATGGAAAAGTTACTAAAGAAGGAAGAAACATTTTAACGGAACGAGAACTGTCAAAAGGGGTTGGACACCTTAAAGAAAAAAATTGTCACTGCGCCAATTTTTATTTTTCTAGACTAGAACAAGGAGTTCCATGTGCATGTAGATGCATCGTCCATAGTATTGGGCATAGTACTATCCCAACCAGGGGAGGGAGACATAAATCACCCAATTTATTTTGAAATAAGGAATTTTTATATAGCATAGAATAACTATATGACCACAGAACAAAAAGGATTAGAAATGGTATATGCACTATGAAAATTTAGGCATTGTTTACTGGGATCTCACTTTAAGATGTATACAGACCATTCTGCATCAAAATACTTAGTCAAGAACCCATTTTTGGGGGGGAGAATATGCAGATGGATATTATTATTTCAGGAATATGAATTTGAGGTTGTAGTGAAACTACGGAAGTTGAATTGAGGACCTGATCATCTATCGTGCATATTGTCAGGTGAAGATGAAAGGAAATATAGATGACGAATTCCTAGATGCACAACTATTTGCATTAAATACGGTGGATGATTAATTCTCAGACATCGTGCAGTTCCTAAGTGCAGGTATGTCTCCATCAGACATGACAGTTGCGCAGAAGACACAATTGGTAGTGAAAGTAGCATATTATGACATGAATGCAGAGAATTTATATAAGATGGGTGCATATAGAATATTGAGATGTTGTGTGGTGGAACACGAAAGACTGATGATGCTTGAATAAGAACATGATGGGATTGCAAGAGGACATTGTGCAGGCATTTAGTGGACTACAATGCACAAATATGGAAAGGAGTATTGTAAGTCATGTGATGTATGCCAACGACTGGGAAAGCCATCCAAGAGGGATTAAATGTCATTGAATCCACATGTTACATTGCAATAATTTGGGAAATGGGCCATATACTTTGTGGGGCCAATCAAACCACAATAAATAAGATCGAGGGAAAGGTACATAATAATTTCTACAAAGTATTTGACAAGGTGGGAACAAGCATCACCAGTTATAGATTTCACTACGGAGACAGTTGCATGATTTTTATTCGAGAATGTAGTAACAAGGTTTGGATGTCCATGCATATTAATTAGTGATAAGGGAACACACTTTATGAAAAAGACAATTGCAACATTGATTGAGGAGTTTGAAATCCATCATCAAAAGAGTACCCCATATCACTCTCAAGCCAATGGAACAGCGGAAGATTTTAATAATAATTTGGAGAATGATTTGAAAAAAAAGTTCAATGTAGGAAGAGACAATTGGGACATAAGAGTTCTTACAATATTATGGGCTTACATGACTTTAGTCTACCTATCTTGTGAATTGCATCACTCATTGAGAGATCATACTCTGGCATAGTAGAGGATATATTATCATAGTTTGTACAAATTGAAGAAGAGCGGTTCGTTGTAGGTTTCCATCAAAAGGTTCAGAAAGAAAGAGAGAAGGCTTGGCATGATTGCCACATTAAACAAAAAAAAATTCAAGTGGGAGAATAGGAATTACTTTATGACACTAATTTCATGCAACATCCAGGAAAGTTTAGAATGCATTGATTGGGACCCTATGTGATTAAGCATATGACAGAGACATGTTACATAGTTTGAAACCCTGAATGGAGAATTCCTCAGAGGAATGGTGAATGTAATTTGTTTAAAACTCTATAGATACCACCGATACTCTACATAGTAATATGGGTTTCACCAGAAAGCATGTATCATAGTAGTTGTATTATAGTAGGAAGGAAAAACAAAGAAAACAAAAAAAAAAAGTAGAAAAGGGAAGAAAATAAAATAAAAAGTGGATATAGAAAAAAGAAAAAGAGTGCCAGAGTACTAAGGCATAGAATAATTTTGCAAAAGGAATGGTTATCACAAATCAAAATAGTATTGCACCAATTTATAAGACAATACATGGAAGAGAAAGACTGCAAAGCACACAGATGCAACATCAAGAACCATTGTGCAGTTTGGAAATGACAATACCATTAAAATCATTAAAGAATAGAAATGATGACTATGAAGCATGAGTTATAGGTCATAAAGGTGTTGTATAATCTTAAATGGTAAAATCCACTATAAATCACGACAGATTGGCAGTACAAGGGAAACATCACACGACAAAATTAGTAATAAAGACACATTTATTTGAAAACTCATCAACCACGGTGGTGGATTGGACAAGGTATTTAAGGAAGGATGAGACATGTATAATTGTCACAAAATCACAAAAACTAAAATAATCCATCAAGTGTAATTCATTGTTGCATCCAAGCAGGAGAAAAACAGAGTGAACCAATGTTAATTTGAGAGCACGAGCGATTATTTACAGTTACCAGAGAATAGACACAGATCTAGTACAAGAATATGTCACATAAGACGAATGGCCCCACCCAAAGTTGGAGGACTGTCTGCAACAATGATATTTAACGTCCCCAACCACCCTAGCCAGAAAAATCCACTTCAATTCTTCATTGTTACCAAATTGTAACATACCCAGCCTCCCACAGGACGGGCATGCCACACCAAGAAAACATCTCTTGGATGATTTTGAAACTCTTATAATAGTTAATTAATAAATAAGCATGAAATTCATACATGAAATGATCAAGATTCATGCCACAACATAAAATACATGCACAATATACCATGCAAAGCATTAACTAGAAAGCATGTTTATTATAGGTACAATCTCAGGTATAATAATTTGATACGCAATAGAAATAAATACACTATAAAAGGAAACCATAACAGAGAGAACTTATATTTTTTAAAATAAGACACCAACTATCTGTAGACCAAGGACATTCCACCCAATTGTAGACATTTTTATTCCAAGTCTCAAGAACAATGTCACCCCCGAGCCAGGGCTATGAATCCAAACCATTCAAAACTTAAGCTCTCACAGGATTCTCCAAAACTCACAACAATCCAAGTACCCAACTCTCTTCTACCCATCCTACACCACCCAAAAGAATGGAATTCCACCCTTCTCTTCCATGAAGTCCCTCAGGAAGTCCCTCTCCTTCTAGGGCTCCAATGCAGTTGGTCTAGAATCTCCATGCTTGGACTCTCAGTATTCATAGCTATGATCAAAGTTGAACATAGAGCAAGCATATTAGACATCGAGGCCTCCAATCATGGCTGGATTACACCAATAATATCTACAGCCAACAATTATGGTTGTTCTTCAACAGTTCATCTTGCTTTCCCAAGCCAAGACACGAAAATGAGGAAAGATGAGTGAGTGAATGAATGATTGGAGTGCAGAATCCAAGAGATGGAATGAATAGTGAAAAAACTAGGTGGATGAATGTGTGAGGTGAACAACAAAAACTCTATAATGGGGATGATATTGAGAGTGATCGAATGACCAAAAAGAATGAGAGAATTAGCCAATCGAGGAACCCCTTACTTAGACCAGGGACAAGTTTTTGTAACTCGTGGGGATTAAGAACCTCTTGGCCTTCCCCCAAGAGATCACGTAATTGATTCCCCCCCCATTACACAAAATGGGTGATATAAAATAAATAAGTATTCATCCCCTCAATCCCCCTCTCTTGTGGAATCATAGCCCCCTATAACTCTAGTCCTTGTCATTCTAGCAACCAACGATGTATTTATTATTTATAATGATCAAAACATTACATTTCTTAGGAACATTGGCCTTTTCATAATTGTTTGGGCACTTTGGCCTCTCAACAATGTAACAATACATTATTTAATATGGGGACTCAAAACCCGAGGTGTTACATCCCCTCCCCCTTATTTTGGCACTGTCCTAAGTGCATTTACAAAACATGAATAAAAATTCCAAAATTTATTCAAAATTCTGTGGGTACTCTGCCTACATGGCATATTCATGCTCTTAGGTACAATATTCAAGACTGTAGCAGGTCCACTGAACTTTTACCATATCTATAACTCGATTTTGGAACATTTTGATTTTTGTTCACAGTATTCGCAAAAGTGGAACCTGAAAGTCTCCCCTATCTCTACCTGAATCAGATGTCAATCAATAACATGGTTAGGATCATGTGCATATTTATTTAGCAAAGAGACATGAAATACATTATGCATATTCATGTAAACAGGCAATGCAAGCATGTATGCAACTGTCCCTATTCTATCTAATATCTCAAATGGGCCAAAGAATCTAGCTTACAGATTTGTATAGCTACCCAAATTCAAATAGATCTTCTTGGGATTTACTGTCAAAAGAACATTCTCTCCTACTTTAAATTCTGTTTATGTCCTATTCTTGGTAGCATAAATATTCTGTCTATCTCGAGCTTCCTTTAAATTCTACTTAACCTTAACCATCTGGTCTTCCATCTCCTTGAGAAACTCTGGCCGAAGTACCACTCTATATGTTGGGTTTTCCCAATGTACTGAAGTACTTCATTTTCTACCATACAAGGCTTCAAATGAGCTCATATTCAATGAATATTAATACCCATTATTATAGGAAAACTCAACCAAGTGCAGGTAATCTTCCCACTTAGATGGATTTTCCATCACATACATTCTTAACATGTCTCAAATTAATCGGTCTTGGTGAAAGTTTGATTAGACCAGGGTCCTTCTGAGGTTACCAACAAAAGGTACCGATTAGTCTAGAGTGATGAAATTTTCATCTCCTTCGAGGAGAAGAAGTCTCACCCAAAGTGCTACTCAGACACATATATAGAGAAGGGTAAGGAAAAGACTTAAGAGGATTCACAAAACCTTCAGGACTCATCCTGATCTTGCACAAGAGACATGATCATATCTGAATCTTATGTGTGAAAGAATCAAACCTACTTACGTTGCGAACAAGCATTCAAACACAGAACCATCAAGTAGAACTTACCAGCCATAAAGAAGTATTGTAATGCATAAGTAAAACATGAAGAGACACATCCTATTTTGAAAATTCAGGTCCTTCTTCATATTATCTTCAGAATATTTCTTTAATTACAGACTCAGAAATACACAGTAGTTCTTTGTACAAACTCTTGGCTCTGGAATCATTTCGCAAAGCTCCAATTCTCAGACTCATATGTTGATTACATTATAGAGTCAAGACTTGTCTTGACTCAACTGAAAACAACCTCACCAAGAGGGAAAGATTAGACTGAAATTAATCACAATCCAGCTGAATCAATAGCTAACCAAGCCCTTTTTCAATCATATTCATCCCTATATATAAGATAGTTTGTATCTTCCATCTCATCTTGCACACTTTCTTGTTCTATTGAAACTGGTGTTGCTTAGTTGGCATTGAACTGTCTTTTGCAACCGATTTCTTTTGCTCTTTCTTGCTCAATTTTCCAACTTCTTCTAAAGCTTTCACAACTCGTGCTTAGTCAAAACTTGTGCGATTCCTTATCCCAAAAATGAAGGGCCCAATAGGCTCTGACCACAACCCTTGACTCACCCTCGAGTCAAGTGCTTGGTTCTTTTACAGATTCCAGAAGCATCTATTGTTTTCCCTTGTCCTCCTTTTCTTCTTCCTTATTCTCTTATGTTTGTGCTTTCTCTTATTTTTCCTCTTCAAACGAAGGGCTCAAATTTGGGACCAACTCTGAGTCTTTCTCCTTCACTCCTTGAAAGTTTCCAACTTTATCCTGCCACATCCTGGCGAGGAGTGATGCCTCTACAACAAACTGTTGGATCGCCTCTTTACTAAAGCCCTTTGGCTTGGACGCGACCAACACGTTCCACTCAGAATCTATTGTTACATCAACTTGATGCATATGCATGTACACTATATTTTTTTGATGCGCCCGCCAACATCATCAAGGTTATATAATCCCTATGATGGTATTTCCTTAGGGGGATAAGAAGGAAATAAAATGGGCTTTCGTTGTTTTGGATATTATTTGTCTCCATAAATTGGTGGTATGTAGGATGGGTATCAAAGAAAGAAGGAAATAAAATGGGATTTTGTTGTTCAGGATATTATTTGTCTCCATAAATTGGTGGTATGTGGGATGGATATCAAAGATGTCCTTACCGTAGGTAAGATAGAAAACATGTTGGAGATGGCTCAAAGGAAACTAAGATTTTTTGGGGAAACATTTGGAGGGAAAAGTATGTTGGAAACATTGTTGAGGATGCACTCACATGTATCGAGGGTTTTTGTGCTAGATGACGTATATGGAATAAATCCTAGAATAACAAATCCTTAATCAAAAATCACTACTAATGGGAAATATAAGGAGGCATGTCAACTCTCTTATGGGATGATGCTTAGCAAAAAGAAAATAAACTATGATCCTAGGAAATTATTCAATAGGCCAAAACCTCACTCCAAGGCTTGGGACATAATACTATCCACCAGTACTGGAAGGATATCACATATCTGCATCCTTACCTGTACCAATTTTGGATATTTGGAGCAATCTAGCTGGTAGAGTTGAACAAGGAATCAAGCAAGACTCGTGATGATCATCTCAAGACTAAAAAAATTAACTTTATAATAGGCCCAGAAATTTTGAGATGGGTACATCATGGAGAGGGTAATTTTAGATTAAAGCATGCATATGACCTTGAAGTCAAGAAAACAATTTTGGAAAAAATGGCTACTTGGCAGAAGATATAGAATCTAGAGATTTGGCAAAAAATATCAATCTTTCTTTGGCTATGGTTCGAAAAAAAAAGTATTCCAACGGAGGACAAACACCTTCAGTAACCACTCACATAATCACATCAAAGATCAACACACCAATATTTTTACAGGGTAAAACCCTTATGGGAAAACATCCACGACCCGAGCCAATGGGGGCACCTGAAACAATTTGTTAATGCGAAAGAAAAAAACTATAGAGAGATTTACAATAGAGTTTCTCACAATTGATCATTGGAAAATTACCCTACATGCTCTTTCAATAGATATCATGGACCAATCGGGTGCTAAGCCACAAATCAATGTAGCCATTAAGATGGAGGAGAATATGAACCATCAGATCACTCTATGTCAGGAACATATCGTGACCGTCAAATTTCCTAACTACAAATGCATACTAAATCATACTAAAGAAACACAATAAGAAACACACTTTTACCCAACGAAACATTAGACCAAGTTGATATTAACTAACTACTAAGAGTCCAAATATCCTAACATCCCCCCTTAAGAAAAACTTGGGATAAGATTGAATGATTTACAAAGATGACACAATAGGATAAGGGAGGAGGCATTAGAGCCTATCCCCCCTTAATGAAAACTTTATGAACTTATAATATAGATCAAATATTGGAAAAATTCACTTACATAAGAGACTTTGTGAAAATGTTTGCAACTTGATCTTCTATATGGAATAAGAGAAATTCAATAACTTGATCATAAATGAGCTTTCTGATGAAATGCGTGTGTATCTCGATGTGTTTGTTGCACTAATGTTGAACTGGATCTTTGGCAATCTTGATGGCCCTCTGATTGTCACACCAAAGGCTTGTCAGATGTTGTTGCTAGAATCCAAACTCTGAAAGGAACTGGCAAAGACACAAGGCTTCCTGACTTGCATTAGTCGTTGCTCGGTACTCTTCTTCTGCTAACGAAAGTGATCTATAATTTATATTTTAAAGACTTTGGTTAAGTTTATGCATGAATTTATTTACCATTAAGGAATTAAGAGAAAAATCTTAATTAAATAATGTTGCATCCATATAAGAAGTAAAAACAACAAACCATAACACCAAGATTGATAACGAAGTTCGACACAAGTTTTCCTACATCTTTGGGCCTTTGTCTCAGTGGGGACAACTTCTTATTAATATTCAAAGCTTTAAGAATACAAAAGAAAGGCTTACATAATATCTCTTGAAACCACCTTTCAGATCTACAACTTCTCGACATAAACAAACATCAGCAATGGCTGGAACATGAAATTCTGAGCCTTTTGGGTATAAAGTCAACTATGCTTAGATCGACATCTCGAGCTCTGGAGGAAATTTTATTTTCCTCTAATCGGATGTAGAAAAATAATACATATTCAAACTCCCCTTAAAATTCTGCAAGTTTTTAGTATAAAGTCAACCTTCTTATGAATAGTCCCTCGGAGCCTCCCCTCGGCATGAATCCCAATGTTGCACCTTGTTAGATATGTACAGTTCGTATAGTCTCAATTTATGTGCAAAAAACTATTTTTTCTCTATTTTTGTGCCTGGATAAATAAGCCAGACTCCGCCAAATTTAGAGACAGTATCCAAACTTAGTGCCAATTATCCAGATTTAGCGAGATTACACCATATTTGCAAGATGTCCGCTAGATTTTGTGATAACCACCAGATTTGGTCGAACTGCTAGATTTGGCATTCCAAAATGTTCCACGTGGTGCCTCCTCATTGGGCCATGTGTCACCTTTCCATTGTCCTGAGCCACATCATTTCCCATCACGTTAGCCTGCACAATCATCGTACGGACTGCCACGTTTCATCTGTATGACTGCCACATCATCGTAAGACCTTTCCACATCATTGTATGACCCTACCATGTGTTAGATATATGGATGCCAAGTCATCATAAATCCATGCCACATGTCATTTGTATGACTACCACATCATCGTACAACCTTGCCATGTGTCACACCTATACAGTTCCACATGTCACCTCTGTACGATGCCATGTGTCACTTCCATACTAGTCCAAGTCAGCCCTGAAAATCTAAAAAATGATTGCATTGTTTAAGCCAGTGGTGGTTCCATGTGTCATGTTGAAGCCAGTATGACATAATGATGACATCATCTATTGACTTTGACCTGTTGACTTTGAATTTGACTCTTTTGCATGTTTGACCCAATCTTCCGATCATGATAACTTCTGCATACAATGTCCATTTTCATAAAAAATATATGGCCCGAATTGGAATGACGACACCGACACAATGGAATTATTTTCGTCTGATTATGAGAACTTTAATTTTTAGGCCTTCCTGGATCCATTTTGGATCATTCCTCCCCACTAAGACCTTTTGGTCCTCCAAAAGGATATTAACCAGTCATCAAGTGTGGGATAGGCTTCCCCACTTGTCCTTTGTATTTAAAATATGTCCTATGCACATGTCATATCATAATCAATTGTATAATAACCATGACAAATGAAATCATATTGTTATCCATTTGAACTCATTCACATCTTACTGAATTCACTACCATCCATGTAGAAAATATTGGCAGCGATAACATCAGAAATATGACTGAAACTGAACCCATATGTTTGAATGGATTGCATGACATTAACTTATCTTGAAGCAACGTATGATTAAACTTCCATTCTACAACCATCTCATGTTCATGCTTAATATCAATTTCTTTACTTGGCACAATTATAGGTTTATTTCTTGCATAATATGCCTTCTTTAATTGTTCAATTGTTAGAAGAGATTGATTTGGTTTTATGTGATGAGCATGTACAACATATTTTGTCCCTTAATTAGTTAAGTGATATTGATTATGTTCCCTGTAGAAGATTTCTTTGTGATCATATAAATAAGGGCTTCCTAAGACCATTCCACATTTTTCTACTGGCACCACATGACATGTTACTTCATCCACATACTTAGATGTAATTTCAAACTTTATGATACATTTCTTTGTTATAGGCAATTTGTGATCTTAGCTTATCCAATTTAGTGAATAGGTTTTGTGATGCATCTTAGTGTTTAATCCCAATTTCTTAACCACTTCCTATGAAATTAAGCTAGATTGATATCCACTATCTATCAATGTATCGATCTTAGTATGTTTCATTATGACCCCTAGGTGAAAAGATTTACTTCTAGAATCATAATCATCACCAATTTTACCTGTCAAACCAACTGCTGTGATTTTAGACTCATCACCTGAATCATACCCCAAGTATGTTGGTCGTGTTGTTGTTGCAATTTTTTTCCTCCCTTTCCTTTTTCTGAACCACTTTGGTCTCTTCTCTGGGTGCAATTTCCAACAATTCTCATCATTTTGTCCTTGTTTCTTGCAATGCTTGGAAGGGATCTTCTCTTCTTTTATTGTCGCTGAATTTTATTTATTGCCATTCCCTTTTCCTTTTCCATCCTTCTTTGAAGATGATTCCTCTAATACACCAAATCTAGTTTTTCCCGCTTCAATATATGTTGCTTGAAAAGAAACCTCATTAAGACTAGTAGGTCCAAACATAAATACAATATTACAAATATAAGCACGAAAACATCCGATATACTTCATAAGAGTTTTTTGTGTAGTCAATGGAAAATCTAACATCAAAGTTATCATACAAAATGCATTTGTGTATTCCTGCATTGACTATCCTTTCCTTAACTTAAGACTTTTCCATTGAATTAAATCCCTTTCCTTATATCTCAATGGATAGAACTATTTTCTAAGTGTGGAAATTAAATCATGCCATGATGGAAACATCTTACCAACTTGTTGAGTTCCATGTTGCATATTACTTTTCCACTAGATGAGAGTTGTGATTTTAAGACGAAGCGATGCCAATATGATTTTTTTTTCCTCATCTTTGATTTGTTTCACATTAAAATATACCTCCATTTGTCTAACCTAGTTATCAAGTTTCTCAACATTAACTTCACCATCATACATAGGAAAAACAAATTTTACATAAGGTTTGAGTAATGGGATATCAGGCTTATGTTTATAAGAATTTTTTCTTGTAGTGGAAGTTGAACTTGTACTTGAAGAAGAAGAAGAAGATGGAGGCGAAGGAGGTGAATGAGGAGTTTTAGGAGGGTCCTCTCCTTCTTCACTTTTGTCTTGCTTTGAATATTCCCCTCGAACCAGTCTATTCCATTCTAAGTAATCATCATAAAACACTTTTACCATCTCTGACATAACAAATAAAGTATTTTGAAACTCTCTTTAATTTTGAGAAAGTCCTTCTGATGCCATCCTCTCACTTTGAGATGTCATTTTTCTTGATCCAATCTTAGGATCTCCTTCTATAAGCTCTCCTTCACCGTGACTTAGCTTTTCCCTGGTAATCATCTAAACTCAAACAACCAACTATCAACCTACTTTGATACCACTTGATTCGTAATTGATCTTTGAAAGAATTTGGTTAAGTTTATGCATGAATTGATTTACCATTTAGGAATTAAGAGAAGAGGCTTAATTAAAGAATGTTGCAACCATATAAGAACTAAAAAAAATAAACCATAACACCAATATTGATAATGGAGTTCAAAACAAGTTTTCCTACATATCCAATCCTTTATCTCAGTGGGAAAGGCTTCTTATTAATCTTAAATGCTTTAAGAATACAAAAGAAAGGCTCACATAACATCTCTTGAAACTACCTTTCAGATATGTAACTTCTAGACAGAAACATAAATCACCAATGGCTGGAATACGAAATTATGAGACTTTTGAGCATAAAGTCGACTATGCTTGGATTGACATCTCGAGCTTTGGATGAACTTTTCTTTTCGACTACTTAGATGCAGAAATAGAATCCATATTCAGACTCCCCTCAAAATTATGCAACTTTTGATTATAAAGTTGGCCTACTTCTGAACAGTCCCTCAAGTCCTCCCCTCAACACGAATCCTAATGTTGCACCTTGTCATATCCGTCCAGTCACGATTTGCATGCCAAAAACTACTTTTTATCGATTTTCATGCCTAGATAAATAATTGAGTCTCTGTCAAATTTAGCAATAGTTTCCAAACTTAGCGCCAGTTATCTAGATTTAGAGACAGTCCGCCAGATTTGGAGGATCTCCACCAGATTTGGTGGAATTTCCAGATTTGGAATTCCAGAAGGTGCCATGTGGTGCCTCCTCATTGGGACACATGTCACCTCACCATTGTCCTGAGCCAAATCATTACCTGCCACATCTAGACTGTATAGTCATCGTATGAACTACCAAGTGTCATCTGTATGACTGCTACGTCATCGTAGAACCCTGCCACCTGTCATCCATACAACCTTTCCACGTCATCGTACAACCCTCCTATGTGTCATATGTATGGATGCCAAGTCATCATACAACCTTGCCACATGTCATTCATCTGTATGGATGCCAAGTCATTCTTATGGATACCAAGTCATCTATATGGATTCCAAGTCATTCATACGACCCTTCCATGTGTCGCATCTATATATTTCCATGTGTCACCTTTGTATGGTGCCACGTGTCACTTCCGTACTGGTCCAAGTAAGCCCTGAAAATGTAAAAAATGACTTCCACGTGTTAACCTCTAGTGCTGCCACATGCCATGTTGATGTCAACATGATGTACTGTTGACATCATCAGTTGAATTTGATCGTTGAATTTGACCTATTGACTTTGAATTTGACATTTTTTCATGTTTGACCTAATCTTCAGATCGTGATAAATTCTGAATACGTGGTCCATTTTCAAGAAAAAAAAAATATCATTGGAAGCGACACAACAAGCCCAACATAATGGCATTGATTTCGTATGATTCCAAGAACTTTGATTTTTAGGCCTTCCTGGATCCATTTTGGATCAGAAAGAGAAATTTCATGTTGTTTCCTACAAGCCCAAGTGGCAGGTTCTGAACCAAGGATGAAAACATAATCTATAGTAAACTTGAAATCAATAGGGTCGTCGGCCCAATTTGAATCAGTGAAAGAAACCAATAAATGAGTCCTCCCTAAACTATAATGCATCCCAAACTAAACTACCCCGGACATATCAAAGTATTATCTTAGCTACTTTCCAATGGTTTTCATGGGGTGTTTTCATATACTGAGAAATAAGAAAAACAACAAAGGAAAGATCAGGATAGGTATGAGTCAAGTATAATAGGTTACGAACTAACTTACGGTACAAAGTGGCATCAACTTCGTCAGAAGTATAGATCGCACAAGCTTGACTCCAAACTAGAAGGGAGAAGGGGCTAGTTTACAATATTCCATGTGAAAGAGATGAAGAAGGTCACAAGCATACTTAAAATGGGAAAGAAAAATTCCTTTCTTGGTTTGCAAAACTTGGAGGCAAAGGAAATAGAAAAAGAAGTCTAATTTTTTCATTTCAAATTTCTTCTTAAGGATGGTTTTCACATGGTTTAAAAGTTTTGAGTCACTACTAGTAAGGATACGATCATCAACATAAAGGAAAATAATTATGAGATGGCTTCCTACTTTCTTGGTATACACATTTGGATCAGAATGACATTTAGAAAATCCATAGTCAAGAATAAGGTTGCCCATTTTAGCATACAAAGCTCGATGAGCTTTCTTAAGACTAGAAAGAGATTTCTTAAGGAGACAAACAAGGCTAGAGTCATTTTGGACATAGCCAGGAGGTTTTTCCATGAATAATTATTCTTGCAAATCCCCATGCAAGAAGGCATATTTAACATCCATCTAATGGAACTCCCATTTATGTGAGGCAGCAAGGGAGAGAGCAAGTATAATGGAGTTATTTTGGATAGAGGGGAAATTTTTTCATTATAGTTAATTCCTTCAACTTGAGAAGTGGAAACTAACTAAAACTTGTGTCTTTCAACACTTACATCTAATGCATACTTAGTTATTTAGACCCATTTACATATGACATGTTTCTTCCTTTTGAAAGAGGTATAAGATCCCAAGAATCGTTTTCCATTAAATACTGATACTCTTCACTCATTGTTGTATCCCAATCTGGATGAACTGATGCTTCTACAAATGTATCTAGTTCACAAGTCTCTAAAACTTGAGCCAAAAGAGAAGAGGCTTGCTGGAACTACGAACATGTCCAACACTAACCTGAAGTATCATCGACAATATCACCAACTGCGTCTCATGTTGAATGGGCCCATCTAGGAAGCGATGGTGTTGGTGTTGGTTCAGGTTCAATGGACTCACATGAAAAAAGGTGAGTAGGCAAGGGTGGATTTTCAAGCTTACTATCATCATCTGAAAAAGAAACCAGAACCAGAATAGGAACAGAAGAAGGCACAAACTTTGAATATGGCTCGCAGACTGAAGAAGGAACAATCGTTGAATTAGGCTCATATGCCAAGAGATTTTCATCAAATTTAAGATCTCTTATAATAATAATTTCATTACAATGTGGTTGAAGAAGTTTGTAACCTTTGACATCTTCAAAATAACCAATAAATATACACTTCTCACTTTTAGCCTACAATTATTTCCTTTTTTGATCAGGAATGTGAACTAATGATACATTGCCAAATACACAGAAGTGACTTACTTATGGCTTAATTTTATTCCATGTTTCTTTTGGTGTTATAATTTTAAGAGCCTTAGTTGGAGTGTGATTTACCATGTAATTTTCACAGTTAATGGATTTCTCCCAATACTTTAGACTTAATCCCTTAGATTGGATCATATGATTAACCATTTCTTTTAAAGTGTGGTTCTTTCTTTCAAAAACACCATTTTGTTTTGGTGTATATGGAACAATGTGTTGCATTTGGATGCCTTGTGCAGTGCAATAAATTGTAAATTAATTGTCCACATATTCTCCTCCATTTTATGTTCTTAATCTTTGAAGTTAATGTCCATATTAATTATCTACAAGGGTCTTGTAGGCCAAGAACTTGTCAAACACGTTTCTCTTAATTTCTAAGAAGTAAACCCAAGTGCGTTTGGAAAAATAATCAATGGCAGTTAAGAAATACTTGCACCTAAAAAAATAATGACAAGAAAGTGGACCAAACAAGTCATTGTGAACAAGATGCAAAGGATTCAAGGCATACTGAGAGGCATGTTTGTCAAAACTAACTTGATGATGTTTGTCGAGAACACAACCAACACAAACATCATCTCTACATGAAACAAGAGGAAAACTAGTCACCATCTGTTGATTACATAGTTTATGCAATGAGCGATAGTTTAGATGACCAAACCACTCATTCCAAAGTTTTTTCAAGTCATCTTTGTGAGAAACAAAAACTAATGAAAAATATGATGACCCCAAGTTTCCAAACTTGTGCAACCTGGTAATATCATCATCAATTCCAATTGAGATCATGTTGAGGATGTTTTAGATCCTTTATTACAACTTGGTGAGGTGAAAACACTATGGTTTTACCTTCACCTGAATGAGTGATTTGTTATATTGATAGAAGGTTACAGGAAAGACTTGGAACACATAATACATCATTGAAATGACCATTATCTACGTGAACTATGTTTATGTTTGGACAACATCGGGAAGACATTCTCTTAGATTAATAATTAATAATACAGTTATTGATTATTAAATACTATATATAATAATAAAATGATAATAATAAATAGTTATTGATTATCCAAAGAATGCATCCTTTCATGTATGGTCATTATATGTTCTATATATATGGAACACTCATCATTGTAATCATATATCGATCATATTTCATATGAAGAAAAACAACATGGTATCAGAGTGGGACTGGGCTTGAATCCTTCACAGGAGGGCCTAGGAAAATGAGAGTAGAGTAAAATGTTGGGAGTGTTAAATTTATGGGGTTGTTACAATATCTATGTACAACATCTTTACCTTTTAGTCCTACCTAAATTATAGAAAGAATTCCATAAATTATGGTGGGCAGTAATTTCTAGTAAAAATATCTAATTACCTAAATATGAGGAATGTACTGCATATTTACTTCTACCTATATTTATGCAAAGAATCACATGAATTATGGAGGAACAATTTAACAAATTCAAATACTATGTGGATGGATTGTAACCAAATTAATTTTTAGGTAGTTACAGGAGGTATTCTCCAACTATTTATAAGAAAGAAAATTTAATTTAATTTTCAAAGAGACATGTATTTTTGGATCAATCTAACATTACTATAAAAAGACAATTGAAAGACACAACAATAGACACACATATTTTTTCTCTCTCATCGCACTATGGGGAGTTGACCCTAGTGTTTCTAGATAAAGTAGCCTCTAGACGTCCATATTAGAGTGCCATGTGTGACAGAGATTCTCCAGATCGTACTCCTCTATGAATTGAGTTGAGTTGATATGTGAGGACACTTATCTGATAAGGGATAAGTGGGTTTGGGATTATATCCCAACTTCTCTTGTGGAGAGAACATGAGTACATGTCCCTTGTGGAAAGAACACGAGTACATGTCAAAGGAGCTTACCTTGACGAAACACACTATGGGGAGTTGACCCTAGTGTTTCAAGAGGGAGTAGCCTCTAGAAGTCCACATGGGAGTTCCATGTGTGACAGACCTTTTTATACTACAATGGTTGTGTACCAATGGTAGAGAATCTGTGTCTCTGGAAAATAGTTGTGTACTACTATAGTGGTTCTATACCATTGGCAGTGACTATGTGTCACTAGACATTAGTTGTGTGCTGCTAGTAGTGGTTGTGTACCACTAGATAATAGTTGTGTACTACTGTGGAAAGATACCTCCCTATCTAAGAGGGAATGTTGATGTTTCAACATTTTGCGAACCTTCTCCTAGATTGGGTTGCAGACCAAGGGAGATAGGATACATTTATCATAAAGGTGCACTTGTGGTAAATGGGCCTAGGCATAGTCCTTCCTTGATCATGACAAGGAATAATATGGACTCGAGGTTCTTGAAGTGTTTTCCACGTGTTAGTTAGGATTAGGATGACATTCACTCATAGGTGTGTACCTGTGGTGAAATATCTTGGTGTGGTATTTGTCCTAGTCATGGTGATTTGACAAGGAATGATAAAGACTCGAGATTTTATATGCCATTATAGGGGGACCCAAAGTGAGATTGATCTTAGAGAGAGTCAATTGGATTAGAGGGAGAGTTTTATAAGGAGTTTCTCCTTGGTTTAGGTGGGATAGAGACATCTCCCAAGAATGACAGACAAGTGTCATGAGTCTAGGGTGAATTTTGTATACTTCAGATATAATCTTGGCATGATGCATAATTTCTCCCTCATTGAGATGGAGTGTTGATGTTTGGAAAACATCGGGAAGAAATTCTCTTAGATTAATAATTAATAATATAATTATTGATTATTGAATACTATATATAATAAGTAAATGATAATAATAAATAATTATTGATTATCCAAGGGACGCATCCTTTCATGGATGGTCATTATATGTTCTCTATATATGGAACACTCATCATTTTAATAATATATCGATCATATCTCATATGAAGAAAAACAACAAACTATTATGTATCCTACAACACTAAGAGATCTATCATCACCAACAAATATTTTCTTGGTGTTACATTAATTTAGACCAGAAAATATGGCTATATCCTTAGGCATATGATAACATGCTCCAAAATAAATAAGCCACTCATCAAAAGAACAAGTTGAAGTTGCATTGAAGGAGAAACCAGAAGCAAAAAGTGCATGTACATGAGAAGAAGAAGCAGTAGTAAAATCAAAACTGATGTTGTGCTTCTTCATCACTGCTTCTAAATATACCATCTTATTAAAACATTTGAACTCATCATGACCATCTTTCCCAGAACATTTACAATGTTTTTCAGTCTTCTTAATTTCATATTTTTCTCCTTTGTCACCTATTGGACATGAATTTTTGGAATACAGGTTTGCGAAAAATCCTAAGTACAGAAGGAGTGCACATAAGAGAAGAAGAAATATGAAGAAATGTGCAACTAAGATGCATCTAGAAGGATAGTGTGCAATAAGAAGAATAAGACAAGTAATAAATTAAAGAGAAGAACAAAGAAGAATAAAGAAGGAGAAGAAAAATGATGAAAAGGAAAGATGACAACTCAACATTCTAAACATGGAAGGATGAAGAAAAGAAACATGTAGATGGAAAACTAGAACAAAGAAGTCAAACATCTAGTTAACTGAATTATCCATGCAATGTAATGGATTTTGGGGATGAACCAAGTAGGGTTTTAATCCCAGATTTGATGTATAAATATGTAACGGGTTGAGGATTAGGGGTTCTGTCTGGGTCTTATCTATGATATGTTTTGTGGGTTTTTTTCCCATTATTGTATGGTTTTTAGTTTGAAGACTAGGGGAATCTATGTATGAATGTAAGGGATGATGAAGAGAGAGAGGCTTGAACTGCAGAGTGACTAGACTAGGAGAAAAGAAAGATGTCTAGGATATATCTTTGTAAGTGCAGTGCACAAGCCTTAAGAACTTAACAAAAGCATAATAAAGAAGCTAGTTGTTGTGGATGTACCCAGAGTTGGGTGAACCACCTTAAATCTTGAGTGACATGTCTTTCATGTGATTTCTAATGAAATTATGCTCCTATGCATAGTAGAGTAGCTTTGTCTAATGGTTAATCTTTGTGAAAATAATTATGGTTGTTATAATAATGAATGTATAAAGTAATATGGAGTCAATTGATAATATGAATATGAATCGATAAGTAAGTTATACATAATAAGAGCCAAAATATGTGTACATAACTAATAAGGAAGAAGAAACATACTGATCATCTCTCAATTCCCCATTACTGCTGAAACCTGGTTCTCGCAGTCCCAATAGATACCTTAGGTGAGACTTCATGTAACACACCCTGCCACCCACAGTTTGGGGTACGCTACCTTCAATCCCACCCTTGGAATTCTTTCTCTTACCGATACCCTTTTAAATTAATAAGGACACATGAAATAAAAGATCTAACGACATGCACAACAATAACCAACAATCATGCATATTCTAAAGATTCAATTAAATGATAAATAAACACACAGTGGAATACATTCATATATAGGTAAATAATACCATAACAAAGATAACTTATCTTTATAAAAGATGGAACCAACTGGCGGTAGACCAAGGAAGTTCCTCCCAATCGTAGACACTACTGCTCCAAGTCTCAATAGTAGTGTCACCTCCGAGCCAGGGCTATGAATCCACAAGGATGGTTCTAGAGTGTTACTTGGCTTCCCAAAACATTCAGCACTCAAGCTCTCACAGGATTTACCCACACTCACATCAATCCAATTACCCAGCTCTCTTCTACCCATCTTATACCACCCAATAGAATGGACCTCCATCCTTCTCTGCCACGCAGTCCCTCAGGAAGTCCTTCTCCTTCCAGGGCTCCAGTGCAACTGGTCCATAATTTCCATGTTGGAACTCTCAGTTATCGTAGCTGTGAAAAACGTTGGACACAGGCCAATGCATATTAGATGTGTAGGCATCAATTCATGTTTGGATTACACCATCGAACTCTACAACCAATGATATCATGGCTTCTCTTTAGCAATTAATTTCCTTTCCCCAAGCCAAGACACATATGAGGAATATAAACAGGTGATGGAAAATAATGGAGTGAGATCTCCACCCAAGGTGCGAAACAATGAACAATCAGTGAAAAAATGTGTGAGGGAAAGAATGGAATGAAAGAAGAAGTGAATGAATGAATGAGCCAACCCCCCAATAAGACAAGGGATGGGTTTAAGTATTTTCATGGGGAATCAAGAACCTCATGGCATTCCCCAAGAAGCTCATGTAATTGATCCACTCCCTTAAAAAAAAGGGTAATTAAAATAGGAATAAACATTTATCCCACCAAGCCCCCTCTCTTGTGGAATCATATCCCCCTATAACTCTAGTCCTTGTTCATCTAGCCGTCGGCAATGTATTTATTATTAATAATGATAAAAAAATTAAATTGCTTGGGAACACTGGCCTTTTAATAATTGTCTGGGCACTCTGGCCTCTCATCATTGTAACAATACATTATTTAAAATGGGGTTTCAAAACCTGGGGTGTTACATCCCCTCCCCCTTATTTTGGCACTACCCTCGGTGCATATGCAAAATAGAGATCGAAATCTCAAAATTTATTCAAAAATCTGCAACTACTCTTCCCACATGACATCTTCATACTCCAAGATAGCATCTTCAGGACTCTAGCAGGTCCATTGAACTTGTACGATCTCTATAACTCGATTCCATAGAATTTTGACCTTTCTGTCCAATACCCGCACTAGATGAACCTGAAAGTCTCCCTCTATCTCTACCTGAATCAGATGCTAATCAATAAC
The DNA here is from genome assembly GCA_009831015.1 of Picea engelmannii. Taxonomy (NCBI): domain Eukaryota; kingdom Viridiplantae; phylum Streptophyta; class Pinopsida; order Pinales; family Pinaceae; genus Picea; species Picea engelmannii. Next base: position 461,490 of record ML777294.1, on the reverse strand, counting down.
ATGGTTATGCTCATGTACATATTTCTTTAGTAAAGAATCATGAAATACATTATGCACATTCATGGAAGAAGGAAATGAAAGCATGTATGCAACTGGCCCTATTGTGTCCAATATTTCAAATGGACCATAGAATCTAGTTACCATCTTTGTACAACTACCCAATTTCAAGGAGCTTTTCTTTGGCTTCACTTTCAAAAGTACATGTTTCCCTATATTAAATTCTCTGGTTTTCTTGTTCCTATTGGAATAAAATTTATGTCCATCCTAAGTTGGCTTCAAATTCTTCTTGATCTTAACCATTAGGTCTTCCATATCCTTGAGAAACTTCAGCCCAAGAACAACTCTATCTGCTGGGTTTTCCTAGCTCACTGGAGTATTTCATTTCCTACCATACAAGGCTTCAAATGGGATTATTCTCAATGAATCTTGATACCCATTACTATATGAAAAATCAACCAAGTGTAAATAATCTTCCCACTTAGATGGCTTATCCATCACATACATTCTCAGCATATCTTCAATTACTCGGTTGACCCTCTTTGTTTGTCCATCTGATTGGGGATGATATGTTGTGCTAAATTTTATATTTATACCAAAATTTTTAAAGAATCCCCTCTAGAAATTGTAGGTAAACTTTGTATCTCTATCTGAGATAATTATCCTAGGTATCCCATGAAACCTAGAAATCTCCCTCATGTAAATTTCTACAATATTAGTCATTGTATGTGTTGTTTTAATAGGAACAAAATGAGAATCCTTTGTTAATTTTTCAACCACCACCATGATTGAATCATGTTTCCTTGTTGTCTTGGGCAATTTAGTTATGAAATTGATGGTTATCGTCTCCCATTTCTTCTTTGGGATTGGTAATGGTTGCAGCAAACCCATTGGGTGCCTATGCTCAGCCTTCACCTTACGACATTCCATACATCAAGCAATGTAATCAGCAACATCCTTTTTCATTCCTAGCCAAAATAATTGCCTTCTTACTGCTGTAATCATTTTCTGATAACTGGGATGTCCAACATAAGGAACATCATGCATTTCCTTCCATACCAAATTACTTAGTTCTCTGGATCTATGAACATATATTCTATTCTTATGCATGAGTAATCCATCTTCCTTTATCTCATACTCCTTTAATTTTTGTTGTAATCTCCTTGATGTAAGCTTTCCTTTACCTATAGGTAATGTTGATCTATAAAACAATCATCTAAAATTCTACTCTTCAAGTTTGACTGATGCGTACTAACAGCAATAGAATGCATGAGATACACTCTTCTACTAAGTGCATCGACAACTTTATTCTCTTTTCCTTTTATATGATTGATATCGAGGTCATATTCACTTAAAAGTTCCATCCATCTTGTTTGCATGGCATTCAAGGTTGGTTGTTCAAAAAGATACTTCAGGCCAATGTGGTTTGTTCTTAATTCAAATCTCTTCCCCATGAGATAATGCCTCCATATCCTCAAGGTGTGGACAATGGCAACAACCTCCAAGTCGGGTGTGGAATAGTTCTTCTCATGTTCCTTAAGCTTTATGGACTCATAACCAATGACATATCCATTTTGCATGAGGAATCCCCCAAGTCCTTCCTTACACCCATCTGTACATACCACAAAAATTTCACTTCGGTCAGCAATATTTAACTCCTTCAAGAGATTAAAATATTGCTGACCGAAGTGAAATTTTTGTAATTCCTTCAAGAGATTAAAATTCTCTTCACACTTAGGTGTCCATTCAAATTTAGTTCCCTTCTTTTGAAAAATAAGTGATGGGATGAGAAATCTTAGAGAACCCTACTATGAAATTTCTGTAGTAACCAGCTAATCCCATAAAATATCTGATTTCTAACACATTTCTTGGTGTTGGTCATCCTCTAATGGCTTCAATCTTCTATGGATCTACTGCTCTGCCCTGCTATGAAATAATGTGTCCCAAGTAATGGATCTTATTTTGATCAAAGGAATACTTACTCAGATTGGCATACAATTGATGTTCTCTTAGCACTTTAAATACTGGTCTTAAGTGATGTTCAAGCTCCTCTTCAGACTTAGAATAGACAAGTATGTCATCCAAGAACACTATGACAAACTTATCCAAATAATTTTTGAATATGCCATTCATTAAGCACATAAATACAGTTGGTGCATTGGTCAGTCCAAATGGCACAACTACAACTTCATAATGCCCATACCCAGTCCTAAAGGTTGTCTTATGAATGTCTTCTTCTTTGATCCTTACCTGATTGTATCCTAACCTCAGGTCAATCTTCGAAAATATCTTTTATCCTCTTAGTTGATCAAAGAGGTCATCAATTCTAGGTAGAGGATACTTGTGCTTTATAGTATACTTGTTTAGTTGTCAAAAGTCAATACACAACCTCAAGGTTCCATCCTTCTTTTTGACAAAAAGTATTGTTTCTCCCCAAGGTGATACACTTGGACGTATGTACCCTTTCTTCAACAATTCCTCGAACTTCATTTGTAATTATTTTAACTCTAGTCTGATCATTCTGTAAGGTGTTTTTGACACCAGGGAAAATCCTGGAACTAAATCTATAGAGAAATATATCTACCTTTTTGGTGGAAACCCTGGTATTTCTTGGAATACATCTTCAAATTTCTGTAGTACCGAGAAATATTTAAGTCTTGGCCCCTTTGTATTTTTTGTCTCTTCTACATGAGCTGCATACAATTGACATCCTTTTCTAAAACATATCTTCAGCTGTAAGGCTTAAATCTCCCTTATAGAGATGGGTTTTAGAAATCCTTTCACAGCATTATGTTTTCCATCTTCATCAAGACAGGTAAATGTCTTTCTATGACAATCTAGGACATCATGATGGTTGTCCATCCAATCCATTCCAATTAGAATATCATAAGACCCCAATGGTATGATATTTAGATCAACATTTTTATTCACACCATTAAGACTTATGGAACATCCTCTGACCATATCATGGATTCTCCTTTTGGTTCCAGTGGCTAGCTGGACCAAACTTGATTTTCTAAGCTTACTTTTCTCCAAATGTAATCTATCCACTATTTTAGGATCAATGTAACAATGACCTACTCTTGAATCAATTAAAATAGAAACAATATGATTTATGATCTTACCTTCCACCTCGATCATATTGGTATGGTACTCTGCTTATCGATCATCTAAATATGCATATATTATTTCCATATCTTCGATTGTTGCAGCCTCTTGGACGTTGTGCTCAGTCTTCACTCTCTCTTTTCTGTGTGGGAAATACTTTTACAAGTGATCTTTCGTGCATCCCCAACATTGGATTGGTGGTATTCCCGTTTTTCCCAAGGATTTTTCTTTCTTGTATTCACCCTTAGCATACTAATCTTGATTATTTCTATTAGGCTCATTCCTATTGAAGGGAGGTTTGAATCCTTTCCTCCTCTGATCAGACTTCTCCTTCTTATTATCCTTCCAAGATTTCAGCAGGGATTCTCTTCCCTCACCTTGCTCATACATGTATTTTTCCTTCCCGATGGCCTCAGTCAAGGTCTTGGGCTCATGATACCTAATATTTTATTTATAAAAGGCTGGTAGTCCTCTTAGAAATTGTTGTATTTTCACCTTCTCATCATCAATGAACTTGACATATTTTAAGAATCCCAAGAATTTCTTCTCATATTCTACAATAGTCATGCTTCCTAGCCTAAGTTCAAAGAACTCCTGAATTTTCTTATCACAGAAATGATCTGAGAGGTACTCCTTATGGAAGTACTTCTTGAACTACTTCTAAGTGATTCTATTCTCATTAATATGTTCAACTTGCTTTAGTAGATCCCACCACATTGTAGCTTTCTCGTGTAAATGGTAGGTGGCAATCCTAGCTTGTAAGTTTGATAAATAGTTATGCAATTGAAAATGCCTCTTGATTCCAAGTAACCCTGCTTCGAAATCATATTCCCTTTCTTTTTCACCATCAAAGGAGGGTGGATTAAGCTTCCTCAGCTCTCCTTGAAAACTGTCCACTTCCTGTCTCCTTCTTTGGTGCCTAATAAGAGACACCTCTGGACTGCTTATGGAATATTTTGATGCATAATAATTTCTTTCTAAGTAAGGAGGTGAGTGGTTTCTATGAGTTCTGCTGACACTTCTCGAATAACCATCTCTTCCACAATCCTCTCTTCTTTCATTAAATATTCCTTATTCATCTTTTTTTGAGTTTGAGCCCTTCTTCATTTACCTCTGCAACTGATTTAAGATCTACAACACTTGAGCATTTATCTGAATTTTCTCTCTCATCAGTCTCTCATTGTCTTCTTTGTAGTTCTACACTTTCATTTTCAGGATTCTTACAGTTTCTATTAATGTTTCCTGCTCTCATTTTCCCTTGCGTCCATTAGACTTTGTCTATGCATTACCAACTCTGGTATTTTGGCCTTCAGCCTCTCTATCATGGCTAGAGGATTCCTCACCTTATCCCATCTCTCGAATATTCATTCTGATTTGATATGTTTAATCTCTTAATTCTACAAAATGTGCAAGTGACCATTTTGTTAGAATTATGCATATGATAAACAAAATTTGTCAATAATGCCACAGGTCCTTTTTCTTCTCAATTCATGAAGAACATATATGTATTAATATGCACTATATCACACTTCCATGTTATCCCTTAGCTGATACAAAATTTAACTATGCACAAGAAATTCCTTGAAACCACTTCCCCAGGTGACCACGGCTCGAAACCATGGCCAAATCCTTCCTGGCTCTTTTTGTGTTAGAAAATTACTATATCAGAGATCATGTAGTTGAAAAACCATTGAGGGATGATATCCATGGTCAACAGTAATTTTGGGATGACAACATGCTCGCTCTTTATCAGAGAGCTCTATCCCCACAATCTGAAAAGTGATCACCCACATCTCCTTTAAATTGTGATCGTTGATCCCTTGTCCCTACGAGATCAACGACGCTAGAAAATAGTGGGCTGCGAACTGACACGTCTGCTAATTTTTCCTCCTTTCCCCACAATGGTCCCCCATCGTCAATTTTCTGCTCAAATATCGATGACTATCCACGGGTCTTGCATCCTTAGTGCCATGTTCCAATCTCAAACTGACATGCGCTACCTCCTTCCTCACCTATGACCTTAGGCTGTGACCCAGGGATTACCCTCTTGGCGCTTCACAACTTCAGAACCTTCAGCTAGGACTAGATCAATGGTCCTCGTCCTCATTCATGATCAACGATCAAGATCCATTTCGGGACTCCCCGCTTCAGGAGTTCCTCACTTTCGACCTCCTCTTTCCCCCAGAGTACTTCGTACCCAAATTTCTAGATCAGGTGCTACACTTCCACCTCAAATCAATGGCTCTAGTCCACTTCGAGACTTCTTCCTTTGGAAGTCTCAACTTTCCCTGCTTCCTTCCTCCTGGAACACTTCCACCTGGAGTTCACGATCTGCCAACATGTGTCCTCCCATAGATCGACGACTATGAATCGCTTCGACTCTTTAGGCTTCCGTAGTTTAAAACTCTTTGCCTTCACTTTCTCCTGGAGTGATTTCACCTGAAGTCGATGATCCGTCGATGCGTGTCTCTCACAGATCAATGACTGTGAATCACTTTGGCTCTTCAGGCTTCAGGAGTTTCAAACTCTCTGACTTCACTTTATCCCAGACTTATTTCACCTGAAGTTGACAATCTGTCGATGTGTGTCTGTCACAAATCAACAACTGTGAATCACTTCGGCTCTTTGGGCTTCGGGAGTTTCAAACTCTCCACCTTCACTTTCGACTGGAGTGTAAATCCTCTAAACCACCGCAATATCTACGGATCACATTCGTTTTTGTGCAGATTTGATGGTTGAGACTTAAACCTACTCAAACTTTTTCTTCGCCTTCATCGTAGGGCCCTTGTTCACCTGCCCTCTGATCCACTGATCCTAGATCTCTCTTGATATCGTAGTGGCGATCACTCCTGAATTCGAAAGGGACAGTCGTGATCCTTTGATCCCTTACAAAGGATCTCTAGCATTCTAGCTCCTGTGTAGATTATTCAATGCCATTCCTCATGATCTTTTCAAATTCAAATTCAGAATTCAATCTCAACCACGAGACTTTGACCAATAGACCCGACCCATACTGGCTTGGTGTTTCATTGAGAAGGTCTGATACTAATCTATAACACACCCCGCCACCCATAGGTCGAGGTACGCTACCTTCAATACCATGCTTGGACTTATTTCTCTTACCGATGCCTTTTTAAATTAATAAGGATGCATAAAAGAAAATATATAACGACATGCACAACAATAACCAACAAGTATGCATATTCTAAAGATTCAATTAAACGATAAATAAATACACAGTGGAATGCATTCATATACAGGTAAATAATAACATAACATATAGAACTTATCTTTATAAAAGATGACACCAACTGTCTGTAGACCAAGGAAGTTCCACCCAACCATAGACACTACTGCTCCAAATCTCATTAGTAGTGTCAGCCCCGAGCCAGGGCTATGAATCCACAACGACATTTAGAGAATGTTACTTGGCTTCCCAAACTAGTTAGCACTCAATCTCTCATAGGATTTCCCAACACTCACAACAATCCAAGTACCCAACTCTGTTCTACCCACATTGCACTATCTAAGAGAATGGACCTCCACCCTTCTCCGCCATGCAATCCCTCAGGCAGTCCTTCTCTTTCCAAGGCTCCAACACAATTGGTCCAAAATTTCCATGCTAGACCTATCAGGACTTGCAGCTATGAACAAAGATGGAAATAGGCCAGTGCATCTCAGACGTGCAGGCCTAAATTCATGGCTGGATTACACCAATGACCTCTATAGCCAATGATACCATGGCTTCTCTTTAGCAGTTCATTTCCTTTCCCCAAGACAAGAAACAGGTGAGGAAGATGAAAGAGTGACGAAAAAAATGGAGTGAGACATCCACCCAAGGTGTGAAACAATGAATAATCAAAAAACAAATGTGTGAGGGAAAGAGTGGAATGAAAGAAGATGTGAATGAGTGACTGAGCCAACCCCCCAATAAGACAAGGGAAGGGTTTAAGTATTTTCATGGGGAATCAAGAACATTCTGACCTCCCCCAAGACTCTCACATAACTGATCCACTCCCTAAAAGGGTAATTAAAATAGGGATAAACATTTATCCCCTCAAGCCCCCTCTTTTGCAGAATCATATCCCCCGATAACTCTATTCCTTGTTTGTCTAGCATCCAGTGATGTATTTATTATTAATAATGATCAAAACATTACATTTCTTGGGCACACTTGCGTTTTAATAATTTTTTCGGCACTTTGGCCTCTCAGCGTTGTAACAATACATTATTTAAAATGGGGGTTCAAAAACCTTGGTGTTACACTTCATATGCACAAGAAGGTGATTCCGAAAGGGCTAGTGTCTTGTGGTTTTTTTCGGTCATAGATAAATAAAATGTAGGTTCTTATAAACCATGCATAACACCAACAAATGGTTTCATTGTTGGGACCCAAAATTCGCGATTGAAGGGATGTTTTGGAGGCTGACTAAGAAGGAGATTTCATAATGGTTGGAAAGGAAGGAAGGATAGTTTGCTCGACAGGAGAACATAAACTCTCAGATGAATGAAAATAAATGGATGAAAATTTATGTGTACATAGATCTTCATGAAAGTTTCTTTGGAGAATTTCCAATTATTCTGACTGAGTGGCTAGAAATATTAGTGGAAAATATTGGAAGGTATAGAGCCACAATGTCAAGAAATTGGTGTCTTGAATTGGTAAGATGATTGGATTCTATAAGTAACCCAACCACTCGTGCAATTTATTTTCAGTTGGATAGCATACTAGGAGGATATATTACATAATTTGTAGTAGATTGTATTCAATCATATAATGTCGTAAAAAGGGAATTTTTTGAAGGTCCGCTTGGGAGTTTCCTGAAATAATTAGGTATGTAGATAAATATGATATTGTGTGACAAGTGCATGATGATAATGGAATCTAAATTCTAAGGGGATTCATGCACATAGGGGAGTCGGTGGATGACAATAAGATAGTCTCATAGAACGAAGGAAGTGATGAAAAAGGAAGAGAGGTACAAAGGATGCAAGAAGAGGGTATACCAACGGAAGAATACAAGTTTGGAGAGTTGCGTAGAGGAAGGAGGTACAAGAGGTAAATTATTGTGGGTGAGAAAGGAGAGTCACACAATGAGTCAAAGGGGAGAGAACCTTGCATAATAGTATGAATCATAGATATACCATATATATGAGGAGAACAAGAGGTGTTTTAGTCTAGTCCAGTAATAGAAGAAACGATAAGTCCTACTCAGACAGGGTCATGTGTTGAATCCACAACCCCATGCGCATCACCACAATTAGAAATAACATTTGAATACTTGTCAAAATCAATTGTAGTTAGACAAGAAGGAAAAAGTAGTAGAAATCAGAGTAGTGGAAGTAGCGTAGAGAGTTAGAGAAAGAATCAAAGTCAACCAATATCACCAAGTGGAGGGAATACACAAAGCAACATGGTAGGGGTAGACAACACCCTTATATTTCTTAAGTTTCAAGGAGTTGGGTTAGAGGACTTGTAACAAAATTTGTTTGTCTACGAGACAATTTGCACCGAAAAGAATGTCCAAGATGAGGCTGTCAATATTGCACAATTGGAAACAATATTTAGAGGTTGTGCGTTGGTCTAGTACATGAATTTGTACAGTACCAAACCTATAAGGTAGGTAAAAAATTTGGTATAAATAAGGAAATAATTGTTGAAGGAGTTCAAGAATCCAAAGTCAGAGTCATAGTACATCACAGAACTAAAGGAGATTAAACAGGTACAAACAAAGTCAGTATGGGACTTCAATTAAAGGTTCAAGGCTCTGATGGGTAGACTGAATTTCCAAATCCATAATCAAAAAAATAAAGAATGGTTCATTGTAGCGATTCTACCACACATTTGCAGGTTTTTGATTCAACAAAAAATTGAGTAATATACTGAGGCACTAGAAATTGCAATGAAATTGGAATCATCTCTTATAGGATATAGTGGAGGGATGGTGCAAGTTCAGACCTAGTAAGTTTCATTGACAATTCAATTGGAAAAAATGACAAAGGTAAAGGCGAAACATGTGAAATTTTGGTGTACCAAATGTAGGAGGAAGGCCATCACAAGGATGAATTCCCAGCATTCATGCAATATTTGGCGACGGGAGCGTCGAATCCATTACCAAGAGGAGGATATTGCAGGATATGTAAGAAATGGGTCCATCACCTAACTGATTGTTCGTTACTACAGAAGTATCATAGTACCCCAAGGAACTTGTTTTGGAAATTTTGCAAGTCGATGGGACATGACGAGAATTATTGTCACATGTTCCAGTTAATAAGGGAGCACACATTAGATATGTATAGGATTCAGGAGGAGAATGTTGTAGCAGAAGGGGGTGGTCCACAATATAAAATTCAAAGAGGCTTCAATCCAGGGAACATAGGAAACTTTGGTAGAGGCCAAGGTGGAAAAAATTTTGGTAGAGGAGGAAGAGGACTGATTATATGTTATAACTTTCATCAACTGATACACTTAACACACAAAGTTTTGAATCCATGTACGATGTGCGCATATTTCATAGCACCAGACCATATGACAAAATATTGTCCCAAATTAGTTTTGAAGTGGTAGGCCAAAGGAAACCATATCTCTAATCCAAATCACAATATACATAAAATATGATCCAAAAGACACAATGAAGGACCAAGAATATCAGTTGTTATGCACTGAGGATCTAGAATAAGGGCTGATATCATGAATGAAGGAAAGAAAATTGAACAAAGGGTAAGGAATTCATCAATTTCTATGTCAACCTTTGATCCTTAGCAAGAAAATGAGACATATCATAGAGTAATAAAATAAGTACTTGGATTGGATTGGGGAGTGCCAATGTCAAATGCACCTCTCGTAGAAGATTGCGTTGCACCATAGAAACCAATTGGAAAGGTAAGTACGTTAACAAAATTCCTGAAAAGTTGTGTAGAGGTAATGAAGGATGAAATTGGATTGAGTACATTATATGACATGATTTCTGATTGCACATGTGGAAGGGAAAATCCCATCACACAGAGGATGGTGAACCAGGTACTAAACAGGAAGACGACCAATAGATAATTTATATTCAGTGCGTAAATTGGGGAATATTATCTCGATAACGTTATCTTGGAATTTGTGGTCTGACATGAATGTTTTACCTAAACATACATGGGAGTTGATGGGAAAACCCAAGATAATATGGTCTCATGTTCAGATCATGATCATGAATCAACACAAAATTGTATTGATTGGTCATTTGACAGGAGTACCCGTAAACATAGAGGGTGTGCACGGCATGGTAGAATTTGAAGTGATTGATATTGTGGATGATAGACAACCATATGCAACACTAATGGGACTGAATTGGGATTTTGATAACTAGGTGATCATAAAATTGAAAAGGAGGGAAATGATATTTGAATTTATGTATTTGAAAGTTACTCCACCCTTGGACCCATCAAAAGGAAAGAGATACATCAAGGCGGCTAGAGGAAATGACATTGACAACTTATACAACATCATGGTTATTAAGAACCAAATATAAAAATAGCATAGAAAAACCTTAGAATAAGTTCTCAACTCCTTGACAAAGAGAGAATTTCAGATAATAAGCCTTCAATCCTCCCATGATATCCCTTTTTAAACCATCCATATTAGTATCCATTATTTCCTCCAACTTAGCTTCAGTTGATTGTTGATTGTCAAATCCTTGAATGAGCTCTTATTTGAGAAGGTTATCTCATACTTGTTTTCATTCAATTCTCATTGCTTTGAGTGCATGATTTGTTTGAAGCCATTTTTGCTTCATGTCTTTTTCATATGCATCTGACTCTTTCTTTTAATTGAAAGTAGTGAAGCATTAAAGGATTTGCATCTACATTCTTTATTCATTAGAATCAAACAAAGAAGATAGTTTCATACTTTCTTTTGGGTAGCATAGATAGGTTGATTGCATTTGGGAATTGGGTGCTTTTGTTGAAAAAATTGAACCTCTTCTCCATCCCATATGTAGGATTCATTGAAGAAAAATATTTTCATCTCATTTTCCTGCATTCTTTTGGAGTCAAGTCTACAACATCATCAATTTCATTTTCATTTTCACACCCTTAAGTAAAAAATAACCCTAAAATGAAGCGTTTATAAATTGATCATACACTTATATTTTCTGGTAGAGAACCTACTTTAGAAAGCGTAGGGATTTGGAATAGGTTGTGAGAATAACTTTCCAAATCCATCAGACAAACATAGGATCTTGTGCTAGGGAGTGGTAAATCCAATTACTAGTATAAGCATAGTTGGGATCCCCCTCTCACATAGGGGTTACACATGAGGTCACATTCGGGAGAGTAACAAAGATTATCCCTCTGAGGATTAACCATTCGTAGTAATCAGATCATATATTGGGGGTTCTTCTTGAGGTCCAAATGTCTTCATTTAGTCTCAGTGATTCGTGAATTCTAAATCCGTTTAGGGTCCTCTGGAGTTCTATCGGTCCACTTGTCCTCATTTCTCTTGAAGTATTTAATACTTGTTATCTTTCCCATACGTTTAGACTCAAATGTCGACTATATCCTCCTAGAGGCTGACTGTGAGTTGGTGACCTTAGTATCCATAATATTTAGGGTGCTTACACAAGGTGACGGTGAAAGAAATTCTTCGTTGTACCTGGAACAAACGTTGGTCAAACTCACTTAGGCTCCTTGGAGGATAAATCCATGTTTATTTTGTCGAATATTTCACCAAGGTGTAACTCTGTTAAGAAGGTCACCAACATAATTGATCCAACCTCTCTATCCTAGACCCTTCCTATATTGATCTCACGATGTTGGATTTCATCACCAACTAGTGATTTCATTGTGGGAAGGTTTGTTTGATTGTTTGCTTCTCAGATCTGTAGCGTGTGTTGTTTGTTTTCATTAGTGGACCTTAGGTCGAGTCAATGTCAATGGAGTCAACTCCTGGGAGTAATTACGGAGGAATTCCTTTTCTTGGGGAACCTTTTTCCTTTCCTTCTTTCAAAAACATTGGTCCTCCGTGCATTTCCACATAGAGTCTTCTGAGACTCACGATTAGATTACTAGTTTTGTTGTTCCCCACTCCAATGATCTTGAATCTTCTCAGTTCTTTGAATGCACCTAGTGCTTAAGATTTAATAACACCACCCACACATCAACCTCATGTCGACCTTTATCCTTCTTCACCTATTAGGTATCCTTCCCTTTCTCCTTCTTCACCTAGTGAAAGCTATATAGCAAGTAGCTAGGTTGATAAGAAGAAGAAGAAACAAAAAGTGAAGAAGAAGAAGAAGAACCACAAAGGGACCAAGCCTCCAAACACATCAGATAATGTTGGATCCAAGAAACCAGCTATGTTTAATCGTACTAGGAGTGTTGATAAAGTCAACAAGATTAAAACGAATAATCCTAAACCCAAATTCGCTTGCAGTATTTGTAAGGGTGACCACTTTCTGAGGGATTTCCCTGGTCTCCCCAAGGTCTTAGAAATGTGGTCTTCCACATCATCATTCCCTGTGGGACATTTTGGTGACACCTTGTTGGTATCATGATTTGGTTGTTTAATGATGTTGATTGAATCCTTTTTGACCGATATTATACATGTATTAATAACCAGTTTTGAGAAGTTTTGAAGGATTTCATAGAAAATCATCATAGCTTATGCCAGGTATGTGTAATTTATGTTTTGTGATGATTTTGAGTTTAGTTCATCTTGATTTAATGATTACAAGATAATGCATGATCTGTGTGTCATAGGGAAAAATCGCATGGTGTTTTTCCATCCAACAGCTTGTTCAATACTACATCCGACACTTCGTTCGATACTTCATCCAACACTGCATTCGACATTGCATCCAACACTAAAAATGTGGTTGAGTTGGCAATTGTTATATCGACAGCCTGTGCTGGAAGAATTAGTGACATGGGTTTTGTTCACCCTCGTGGCCTCTAGCTACTGATATCTTAACATCTTCGATTAAGCTTTTATGTTAAGCGTTGAGCGGCTCATTTGGTTTCTAGAAGCCACAAGTAGTTATAGCATATTTGATGGAATTTGTTGCTTTTAGAGGAGGTTGACCCTTCCAGTGGTCGACCTCTCGAATTGTAACTGTTATAAATACCACAATAGTGATCAGACAAGAAAAAGGAAGAATTGCGAAGGATTGCTAGAATTGTTTTTGTTGTGTAACTCGAGAGATTTCCATAAACTTATGCAAGACTGCGTTTTTAATGTAAATGCTAGAATCATGTTAATTTAGCTCTTGATTCACTATTGAGGAGTAGCCACGACTTGTTGCGGGGCCCGTCAGTGGTATGGGTGAATAGTTATATAGTTATCTTGTGTATTTGAGTTGTACAATTGTCATTTCTTTCATTTTTCGTTTTATCTTTTTTTATCATTTCATATGCTATTTGTTTGTTGTTTATAATTTAATTGTTTCAATTTCCTTTTTGCATGTTGCTTGTAAAGGATAGTTGTTAATATGTTGTCTATTTTTATTAGTAAATAGATTGCAAGCTTAGCTACTAACTTTGTTATGTGATTAAATGCTAGTTTGAATTTCTACAGGTTGAAATAGAATAGTTAAAAGTTAAAACAGAGTATTGAGTTAAAATAGAGTATTGAGTTAATACATAGTACATAGTTTCTTTAGCAATGTTTTGATGGATGAATAGTTGCTAGCTTTGATTTTAATTTTCAGTTTGTTTATCTAGTTTTCTTATCAATTTAGCTATAGTATGTTGAGGTAAAAGCATAATTTAAATTATGATTTTATAAGCATTTTTAATTTACAATTTGAATTGTCAATAATAGGATTAGCTTAGTTTATGTTACGAAATTTTCATTCTAGATGTAGATTGCAATTTTAATTCAAAGTTTGAGTTTGAGTTAAGTTTTTAGTTATAAGTCTCTAATGGTATGAATTTGCTTACATTAGCATAAGAGTGCATTTGAATTAAATAGAATAACGTTTTCTTATCATTGATGATTAATGCGTAAATTGAGATATCACATGGATTTTCAGGGTAGTTGGTATTTCTTCTATGATGGCCAAGCTCTCGTTAGATTTTTTGATTCATACCTTTCATTTCTCCATAGAAGCTAATATTGAAATTATTCCTCTTGAGATATCACTAATTGTTAGATGCCATCGTGATGTCATAAGACAATAAGAAGACATAATCAACATCATTATATTTGAAGTTTCTTGTTATTGTAGATTAAAGAGTAGTTGTTGATTAATCTTTGAATATTGTCATGATTCTTTTAACTCAATAGGTTAATATCTCCCTTTGCATATTAGAAGTAATAATGAGTTTTGTCTTAAGAATAGAGTTCACTTGCTTAATAGTTTGATTAGTTACCTGTTGAGTAGTTTTGATTAGCTTACTTGCTGAAGAATTTTTCATAGGTTAGTTATTTGATTGCTTATTTGCTTACTTGTTGATGCTACTCATTAATTTGGATAGATTTAGTAGATTAGTTTGTTGTTTCTATTGTTCATTAGGTTGAATAGATTAAATAGATGGCTTTATTTTGCTCATTATATTGGTTAAGTTAACTTGTTTATTTTAGGGTTTGCATTTACTTCTTTAGGACAATCCATTGATCCATTGTTTAAAAGTTACTTAGGGTAAATAGTTTAAGTTCCTTGATAGGGTTTGCTCATTGATAGTCTTTGCTTAATTAGATTATCCCTTAGATATACCATCTCCTTAGTTAGACTATACTACATCTATATTTTCTACCTTGGCATATATAGTGATACAACTCTAAGTTTACTTACCCCCAGTTCACAATTTAATTGAGGGTTTTTAGTGCATATAGAACACCCATAACTTTTGGCATCATTGTCGGTGAGTTGTCACGAGGTAGGAAATAGATCATTTCTAAACCTTAGAATTAGAATGGTGGTGGGGGAGCTTTAAGATGAGAGGTACGAACCTGCGCATTTGTTATATCAGGTTCCCCCAAACACTATGGTACTTTTTTTTTTTTTTTTCTTTCATGAATAGACCTAGGGACCCAAAAGGTAGATACATTAAATCCAAATTAGACCTTTCAACCAAGGTTCCTTCCAACCTTTTCGGGTGAAGGAAAATTCCACTCATAAACTCCACAAAGCGATACCAAAAAATAGGTCTAGCTCAACCCAAAGAGCTAAATAAGTCTCTGAAGAGGCTAATATAGGGAGCACTATAGAACAAAAAATTGAAGCATTAGTAATAGTGGGATAGGAGGCAAGACCACTTGAGCCTTCTGCAGAACCAAAAAATACAACCTTTGTTTTCTTACCACCATTAGGATATCCTAACTTTGAAGATATCATAGACCCTGAACATGTGAATACTTTGTTTGGTAGTTCATCCAATATAATTGTCTCTCAAATTGATACAGAAACTTTGGCACCTGTTATCTCTCCAGGAGTCCTTCTCAGGTTGTAGCTCGAAGAAGCCTGGTAACTTAAAGTATGTTTTGGTTTTCTGTGTATTTTGGATCAAATGGGATAAATAAACAATTGGCTCACACTCAAGACACTTAAATATATATAACTAGATGAGACAATGCCTTCGAAAGTCAATAATCAAATAAATAACTGAATTGATGGGTGAAGAAAGACTATATTTATCAACCAGAACACCTATGTGATGGGATGAATAAAGATAGTACATATTACTATTAAATAATTGTTTATGAGTTGACCGATGAGATGAAATTCATTTGCAACTAGACAAACTTAGATAACAATAATCATCCAGAGTACAGGAAAAGATAGAAGATGGCAATCTGACATTAACAGTGAAAGAAACTTGTGATCTGTATTATATGCAAAAGGTCTAGTATAAAAACAACATGGTCTAGTCTCCAAACTTGAAACCCCTTTCTCTTCGAGAGCATAGGCTTTATATCCTTTACATAACAGTTTGAGATCCTATTAAAATGGATCCGGAATACTAATAATAGAACAAAACAAAATTGATATGATATGTAGGATCAATCCCTAAATTAAGAGTGAAACCCTTATCAACCAAGTCTTCAGTGATCTTCAACATCCTCATAGGTCTAGCTAGATAAGGCTCTTCTATAACTCTTGTTGACATCTGGGATGTGAGTCATCATCCCTCAACTGAAAAGGAGTCTTCCTTTAAACTTTACTGTTTGTATTTTCTCCAAAACTAATAAATACAAATGTTGATATTTATTTATTTTGAAGTTAATATACATTTGAAAACATCCTCAAATGGCCTGACAGTGAAAATATTTGATCTGGGTTAAAATACCATCAGTACCATGACAATAGATTGCAAGGATTTGCCTGATTTTCCTTTATTTATCTATTGCCTAGTTAATGGAAAAAGTGACTTAATGTGAACAGGTTCTCCTTGATTATTCTCCTGCTATGGCCAACTACTACCAGACAAATCCTTCCCTTCATTCATGGCTCGATGTTCTTTTCGTAATGAAGAGGCGCAAGTAGTCATGTGTTTTCTCTTCATACTGGTAGATAACAAATTTTGAAACCTGGATACCCATTCATCTCTGAATAGTCATGTCGATATTTTTACTGGTGAAAATATGATCGAATAACTACCACTTCTTCCTCTACAAAGCTATATATCAAAATCAATCTTTGCACAAACGTTTGGGGCCTATAACCTGAAACATGTTGACTAGGTGAAAGACACCTTAACCTTGGAAAGCATGTGGCACCTGTATCATGGTTTGATTCATCTTGGCACAAGGCACCTACAATCTCGGACATTTTTCATTATGTTCATGGCTCTATGTTTTTGGCCCGTCAAACCTTCCAACAACCAATGTTACATTTACCATTGATAGTTGCGCAACCTTTGACACTTGTATCATCAACGGTTTTGAGTTTGAGGAGACGTGTTAACCATTGACATTCTTATGTGATTTCAGCAACTAAGAGTTCTTTGTGATTATCATTTTAACTACCAAAAGCAAAGGCTTTTGGCATATTACATCACACTAGAAATTAGCCATTAGCCACCAAAAGATAATTTTTATCTTTTCTTACATTCAGAGTACATACTCATTTATTCTTTGAAAAGATAAGGATAAAACTTAGAATACTTTTAACTTAAAAATTATTGATGTAACTTTCAAATAATGAACATCTAATCACTTAATGGCAATAAATTTGCAAATTTATTTTAGGAGATAACAACACCGATAATCTCAACCGGATCGAGTAGAGTCCTAAACATCCAAGCAGTTGGAAGACCTTCCCATCAGAGGGATACCTTTCCTAGACAAAAACCTTATGATACCTTGTTCTCTTCAAGGATAAAACCACCTAAGTACTCTCTTTTTGGAAACCAAACCAGTATGGATGATCAGGAGGATCACAACAATGTAAGACATGAGGAGTGAGAAGAAGATGGAAACCAAACTGAAACTGCCTTCAGGTTTCCAATTTTGGACACCACACTAAATGTCAATATGAAAAATATTCCCCTCTCATCACTTCCCACCTTTTATGGTAAAATAAGTGAATATCTGAATACCTTCCTATTTGAGTTTGACATCTTGTGTAGGAGCTACAACTACTTACAAGATGTCCAGAAACTAAAACTCTTTTTTGCCACCCTCAAGGACTCCGCACTAAGATGGTTCATGGGGTTGGGAGAGTCCAGTATCAGGTCTTGGGAAGCCATGAAAGATATATTTCTTAAGAATTACCAAGACTAATACAATACCAAGGAGTATCGTAATGATATTTTCAAAGTCCAACAGTTAGAAGACGAGAATCTTGAGAATTATATGGAACGATTTGCTTATATCTCCTAGAAATCAAAATACCATGACCTTCTAGATGATGTAGTTAGGGCTATTTTCCTTAAGGTAATTTCAGAGGAATACCTAGAGATACTTAACCTGATGGCATTAGGTGACATCTCCCATAAACCATTTTCCAAAATCTGTGAAATGTGTAAAAATTACTCGAGGAGAAGAGCTAAAACAGGGAAGAATGTTCAGGATCCTTACAGTAGAAACTTAAAACCAGTTAGTTCAGGTGGTAGCATAAGAGTAGAGATAGGGAACCTTTTATATAATTTAAAAATATATATCTTAAGCACAATAGGTTCCCAGTTGGACTCCCTAAAGATTTAAAAGAAACAGGAGGAGGAAAATGAAGCAATGAGCATATATTGCCCAAGATGCAGGAGGAAGCATTCCTTAAGGGAATGCCCATTGGATAACATTTCAGTTTGTGGATTCTACACGGAGGACCACTCAAATAAAAAATTTCCATCACTGCCCAGTTTGTTATCCATCTATAGAAGTGGGGATCCTGGGGATTCCTCTTATGCACCTAGGAGGCCTTGGAAGCCTAGGAAACAACCTACATACCTGGATCTACAACCTTAAGTTCCACCCTATTATCAACAACCATAATAGTGGAATTCACCAAGTTGGAAAAACTAGTCTAGACAATACCAATATCCATGGCTTCAAGGATGGAGAAGAGGACATAACCAAGGGAATCCTCAAGCTCCACCTGTCCCTATGCCCAACCATCCTTATCCTCAGTTTCCACCGAACATTCTGCAACTTCTGCTAGGTTTTGTTCCACCACCTTTACCTCTTATTCCAAAAAAAAAACTGGAACAATATCATAATGCAAGCTCCCCAAGACCAACATTATTACCGAAACAACCAATTCCCAATAGAAATAATAATCCCACTCAACATCTTCACAATTTTGAGATGTAGGACTTCCCGACATATGTTATTTCTCATGTTCCATTGGCGGAGATTCAAATAAGGTCGGGAAACGTTTTGGATAGGCAGAGACCTTCAGTAGTCATCCAGGAAGAAGAAGAAGAGGAAATCCCCAAACAACCCATGGATGACACTAGGTGGGAATATTTTATTATTCCTAAGGACCAAGAACACAAGCTTCCCCAAAATGAACCTTCACAAATTATGAAGGCCCCTCCTTATCCAAAAATATTAGTAATCGAGAAACCTACCACCCGACCGAAATTTGTCATCTTGGATGAATTTAAGAATATTTGTGTCAATATTCCCTTGATACAATCCATTAAGGATATTCCAATATATATTAAGGTGGTCAAAGAATTGTGTATTAAGAAGCCAGGGAGTAAGTAGAAGGATCATCCAACAATACATTTGATAGGAGAACTTTCTGAGTACATATTAGAGAAACCTCAGGTAGAAAAATATGGGAACCCAGGAAACCCCGTAGTGACCATAACCTTAATGAGGTTTCCATTGGGAACACTCTCATAGAACTAGGGGTATCCATCAATGTTATGACCATTACTACCTTGGAGGAATTATAGTTAAAACCTCTTCTTAGGCCTACCCCAACCATTTTGGAATTAGCAGATAAGACTAGGGTTATACCTAAAGGAATTTTGGATGATATCATAGTTACTTTATCCTCATGGGAGTACCCAGTATATGGTCATATACTCAAAGGATCCTACCAAAGGTCATCTTGTTATTTAGGAATACCTTGGTTAGCCACAACCAATGCATTTATTGGTTGTAGAGAGGGAGAAATGACCATCTCGAATGGACTCTCTATCTAGAATCTCACCATATATCCACCAGCCCAACCTATCATGGAGAATATATGGTGGATTGAATTTCCATACAAGAATGAGGACTAGGAAGAACCCGTGTTTCCAAGTGATCATTCCTGGGCACTTTAGGATCACACAACAAAAAATGTTATAAACCAATTTATTTCTGCTATCACGTGTGTTGATTTTCCACAATCTTTTCCCCAATTTGACTACATGTATGGGGAATAATTTCAGGAACAACTGGACTGATCAGATTTTTCTTTGACATATTTTATCTTTGAGATAGATGAGTCTACCATATATTATACCATGCCATACGATATTAGCCTAGGGAAATTTCTACATATAAATTCTAGGCTAAATGCAAAACAACAAAAGTAGTTAGTAAGTGTCCTTCAAGAACAATCGGGCCCATTTTCCTAGGAATACACTGACATGAAGGGTATACACCCTAACACATGCATTTTTCACATATATGACTAGGGGAAAGTAACACCTGTTGGGAAAACCCAGAGAAGGATGAACCCATCACTCAATGATATAGTAAAAGAGGAGATCCAAAATTTATTAGATGTTGGATTTATTTATCCCATATCCAATAGTAAATGGGTATCCCCTATTTTAGTGGTTCAAAATAAAGTGACCGGAAATGGAGGATTTGTGTTGATTTCCAGGAGCTTAACAAAGCCACTCTAAAGGATTATTTTCCCTTTCCTTTCATTGACCAAGTCTTGGATACCCTATCTGGAAACAAATATTTCTCCTTTTTAGATGGAGATAACGGGTGCAATCAAATTCTCATAGCACCACCTTTACATTTCCTTGAGGAACCTATGCCTATAGGGTCTTACCATTTGGATTGTGTAATGCACCTACTTCATTTCAATGAGCAATACTAGGGATATTTTCTGATCTTATTCATAATTGTGTGGAGGTATACATGGATGACTTCACAGTATATGGAAATACTTACCAAGAAGCCTTAGATAATTTAGAAAAATTCCTTATCAGATGCCAAGAAATGAAACTATCTTTAAGTCATGAAAAATGTAAATTGTTGCTGACTGAAGGAGTGGTTCTAGGACATCATGTTTCATCTGAAGGGATTAAATCCAATCCTTCAAAGATTGAGGTTATCGTCAGAATTCCACCCCCCAAGAATCAGAAAGAGGTGAGAAGATTTCTTGGACATGCCATATACTACTGGTGGTTTATTGAAAATTTTACAAATATTGTTGCACCCATGTTTGGATTGTTAAGAAAAGATGTTGATTTTCTTTGGATTGAGCAGTGTCAAACTGCCTTTGAAACCCTAAAAGCTAAGTTGTCTATGGCAACATTTCTTAGGGGGGCCAATTGGGCTCTCCCATTTCACATATCCACTGATTCCTCCGAAACCACAATAGGAGGAGTATTAAGGAAGAAACTAGACGAACAATCATATGCCATTTATTTTGTGAGAAAGAACTTGTCCCTTGCCGAGTTAAACTACACAGTTAGCGAAAAGGAATTCTTGGTAGTAGTTCATGCTATCAATAATTTTCGCCACTACATCACACGTTACAAAGTATTTGTGCATACAGATAATTCCTCCATTAGATTTCTCATGAATAAACCCATAACTAATGGCCGATTGAATAGGTGGCTCCTTCTATTGTAAGAGTTTAATATCACTATTCTTGACTGACCTAGAAAGGAGACTTTGGTAGATGATTTTATTTCACGAATAAAAAATGAGGATGATGATATTCTCATAGATTATAGTTTCCCAGACGAGCACCTTTTCTCCCTTTTTGTAAATACCCCATGGTTTGCAGATATGAAAAACTATTTGGCTACTAGGAAGTTACCGTCTCATTTGTCACCTTATGAAAAAAGTAGAATTATTACCCAAAGCATCAATTACTCTTGGGTTGGCCATGAACTTTTTCATACAGGTCTTGATTTGATTATTAGTAGATGTGTCCAAGAAGATGAGATACCAGAAATACTATGGAGTTGTCATGATGGACCATGTGGTGGCCATTTTTCTAACAAATGTACAACATATAAGGTGTTACATTCAGGTTATTATTGGCCTAGAATTTTCAAGGATGCTACCAAGTATGTGAGGAGTTGTGATAGTTTTCAAAGGATAGGAAGACCCACGTCAGCTGACAAAATTCCCTTGCAGGCTCAAGTTATGATAAAACCTTTTGAAGAATGGGTCCTTGACTTTGTAGGAACAATTTCACCCATGTCTTGTAAGAAAAACTATATTTTTGTTTGTACAGATTATGTCACCAAGTGGGTAGAGGCAAAATCCCTATTTAGGGCTACAAAAATATCTTTTGTTGAATTCATTTATGAAGACATATTTACCTGCTTTGGTGTTCCTCGTGAAATTGTTACATACCAAGGCACTCAATTCACTTCCAAGCTGATGAGAGAACTAACGAAGAAATATGGAATTAAACATTGTAAATCTTCTCCATACCACCCACAAGATAATGGTCAGGTAGAGTCTCCAAATTTTTTTATGGAAGCTATATTAACCAATACTGTTTAATTTCATCATCGAGATTGGGCTGATAGGCTTCCAGACGCTTTGTGGGCATATCAGACCACCTAGAGAAACACCACGGGGCATACCCCTTATCAGATAGTATATGGGAAACAAGTGCTTATACGAATAGAATTCCAAGTAAGTACCTTCTGTATTGCCGTATAATTGGGATTAAAATTAGATGAGGCTCAGAAACAATGATCCCTACATTTAAATGAGGTTGATGAGATCAGGAAAGAGGCTATCCAATGAACATTATTAGTCCAAAACTAGAGGAGCAAGTGGCATGAAAAGTTTATTAAGAAGAAACACTTCCAAACTGGTGATTGGGATTTGTTTTTTGACTCCCGATTTAAAACCTTCAAAGGAAATATTACCACTCAGTGCTTGGGTCCCTACGAGGTAGTCACTGTGTATGACAATGGGGCTGTGAAAATAAAAACAATTGATGATGGACAAGTATACTTTGTAGTAAATGGACACCGAATCAAAATTTATCATAGGACCATTTCCAAAGAAGATTTTCTATAGGTCATGTCAAATGACAAGGCATTGTCCTTAGTATATGGGAAAGTCCCCCTTGTTCTTGAATGATTTTCTGAATTTTTGACTGTACACATGTAAATAATTTTGAATTTTTTTGATAGACAATTCTAGAGATTTATATAGGTATTTATTTCATCAGGAGTAGACAGTTTCAAATAAATATAAAATAATGAATTTTCTTCAAAATATTTCTACATTTGAACCTTGTTGTCTACTAAGCATCAAATGAATAATGAATTGTTGTAATTAGCCATATTTTTGCAAATATTTTCATCGTCTTTTTCTGAAGGCATCTTAATTAGCAGTTGCTCTTAAACCTTCACCACTATATAAGGAAGTGATACCATAACCATCAAGCTTAGAGGTCACTATCATTATTAAAGAGTAACAAGGAGGTCTGATTAGAGGTTAGCCATGGAAACATAAAAAAAAATAAAAAAAAAAGGAATAAAGTGAGTTGAGCCTAAATATACCTTTATGTTCTTTCCCAATGGTACCATCCACTACACACTAAAAATTCTTGATTATATAATATATTTAGATAGGCTACGTCCACTTAAGTACCCCTTACATCAGGACAATCACTAAGGAATATAGAACAAAAAGTCATCCTCTAACATAAATACCATCCTAATTGAAAGAAAAAAGTTGTTTTCATAGTTGTCCCCCCATATTCTTGCACAAAGCAATCTTATACTAAAATATTAAAATATGGAGGGCCAGTATCTAAGGGTGTAAGAGGTTAACCTATCGGGATACTAAACAGGTCTGTTGGTAGCAGGTACTAGCCTATGGTATGACTAGATAAACCCATCAAAGTACTGAATGTGCTTGCTGACAGCGAGGCATTCTACCTAGCAAGGATGATAATATGAAAAAAAAAAATAAGAAATTTAAACTTGTCCTGATGTACGACATTACTTGTAGACATGAATGACACAAAGTATGTATGGTTAAGATAAGTTCAATGATCTCCATAAATTTTCCATTGGGAACTAACTTTGAGACTATCTCAAAACTCTCGCCTACCTCTTCTTAACTATATATAGGATGTTCTATCCTATAGGTGGGGCCATATTATAACCGTCTCGTCAAACCGATATGTGAAATTTATCTCTACACTTAACATGATGTAAATCTTCAACTATTGGGAGAATTGACTGGTTTCCTATATTTTTGATTGTGAGGTGTCACAATACTTAGGTGTGGGGGAGGGGTTTCATGAGTTGACAAATTATAACACTTCCTAGAAGAAGTGGAATCTTTGTAAAAACTTATGTGTATTGTTTTCATGATACAAGCTATTATATCAACAGTTATTTTATTTTGAAATGCTAATTCCCTGTGTGTTATAAACTATTGTACATTTCTTTCAAAAACCAATTAACTGGTTTTTCTTTACATAATATTCATTACAGAGTTGTGATTACATGCCTTATAATATGCAATATAGAGGAACGGATTGTGTGAGGACGATGGAAAAACAAATAATAATGGAACACTCTTATCCTACCTCTACTCTTGTTCACTGTGACTATCAAAATCATTTTAAGACTAAATGTTATGGATAACACATCCATTACAGGATGAATAAATTTCATTTCACACGGGCGTACCATATGGAGTCTCACATGGGGTGCCATTTAAAAGACCATATGATGTGTTGGATGATGCACCATATGAAGGATTGGATGGGATGTATACACATAGTAAATTTCCATGATTTCAGGTAACTAGGAATCATTTGAATTTATTTGAGTTAGTTAATGGAAATTGAGATTAAATGATACAATTCTTAAACATTTTTATGATCAAATGTCCAAGTCGAAGACTTGGACATTTATCTAACTCCTTCATCATTACATTTGCCTCCCAAAATATTCTCTTTGAATTCAAAATCGATGCACTTATGCTCACACATAGAAACTCATGTGTGATGAATTCATTAGTGAATTCAATTGTTTCCACCTTGGGCGCATTAAAAAATGGATGGATTGCTCAAATTTTTATCCCATTTATGTAGTGCATTCATCCTCTTCTCAATTGTGTTTCCCTTTTATTAATCATGCTCATCCTCGGCCTGATTGCACTCGTACTCTACCGAATTCCACCCTATGTCCATTTCTCCACACTATAACCATGCCCAAATAGTATGACCCATCCTTCGATGATGACCTCTTTGTTATCCATGAGTTCACACAGTGTAGGGAAGCGTTCCTTCGCGTAGGGTGGGGACTGTTCTTGGCTCATTTGCAGGGCCAGACTGGTGGAATTTCTATGAAATTCTCCCTTGGATTAGATGAAAGAATGATGCACGTGGGGTCTATGACCTTCACAGTGTCTGAGAAATCAATTCCCTCAGCCACAAAGCTTCCAAGAGTTGGGGATCGATGGTTTAAACATCACCAGTTTCCATGAGCGAGCTACAACAGGGTCTTCAAACCTACGTTTCAAAATATCTCTGAAGCTAAGGCATTCTCCAAGGAGTGGATTAAATAGGATATAATTAACCCTCTGATAGTCATCATCAGAATGATCACTTGTGAAGGTAGATATTTTGTTTTTAAAGACTGCCACTTTCGATTATTAGCTCATTTTCAATTCAATAAGCCATTGAATTTCCCTTTTTACTTCTTAAAAAGTCCTGAGAAGATGTGTTCCCAAGTACAGAAGAATGTAACCAATCCCCATAACATCCTATTCCACCATGGCCTCATCAAACTAATTGTTATACCCAAGTTGGAAAAACAGGGAAAAACATGGGATGAGTTCATTTACCAATTTTCAAACCCTCATCTTACAATCAAGACTAGTAAGAAAACATTTGATCAAGGGACTGTTACTCCATCCAAAACCCATTCTAGAAAGACTCCAAACCCTCATGCTCAAGCTATCCTTTTACCAAAACAAAAGACTAAGAAACTTGTTGATACCCTTGTAGCCTCATCGAGAAACAAGACTAAGAAACCTATTGATAACTCCCCATTTCCTTCAACATCTATTGATCCTACACCCAAAATGTTACAAGAGATAATTCAACAACACTTCCCTATAGTCCCCAGAAATAGGAGAGGAGCTAATCGATTCAAGAGAGGGTCTTTTCGAAAGAGTGCCCAAAATACAAGAGGAAAACCTTATGAAAAACCCCGACCACTTCAGACCCTATCCAAGTATCCTCCGATCTAGAAATCCCTCATAAAAGACTTAGGTAAGTGTCTGTAGAAGAATTGGAGCCTCATAGAGAAACAAAATCTGAACCTATTTCTCCTCATAAACTCCTTGTTACTCCTACCTCACATATGCCTACCCCATATCCCAAACCTGATAGACTTTCTACATATTTCAAGGGATCCAAGCCCTCCTCTAAGTCATCTGATCATAATCCAACCATTGAAAAGTTACAACAAGAAAATGCTCAATTGTTGTAACAATTGGAAGAGAGGAAGACTTTGGATAAGCATCTTCACCATGACAATGCAATACTACAAGCAAAGGTGAATTCCCTCCAATGATTGGTTGATCAAATGACCAATACCAATCGCAACCTCAGGGCACAATTGAAACATCATAACAAGCACAAGAAAAAATCTTCAGGACAAGAGGGAGAAGCTTCTAAAGCTAATCCTTCTCAACAAGTCTAGTAAGATGGGGAAATTAATTTTTTTTTGTAGTGGGACCTACAAAATATTAGGTGTGGGGGTAATGCTGGGCTCGTGATTTGGTTGTTTAATGATGTTGATTGAATATTTTTTGACCGATATTATATATGTATTAATAACCATTTTTGAGAAGTTTTGAAGGATTTCATAGCAATTCATCAAAGCTTATGCTAGGTATGTGTAATTTATGTTTTGTGATGATTTTGAGTTTAGTTCATCTTGATTTAATGATTAAAAGAAGATAATGTGTGATCTTTGTGTCATACGGAAAAATTGGATAGCATTTTTCCATGTAGCAACTCATCTAGTACTCCACCCGGTACTGCTTCTGGTACTTCATCCGGCACTGCATCCAGTACTTCATCCGACACTATGTTCGACACTGCATCCAACACTAAAAATGTGGGCGAGTTGGTCGTTGTTATATCAGTGGCGTATGCTTGGAAAACTAGTGACATGGGTTTTGTTCACCCTTGTGGCCTCTAGCTACTGAGCTCTTGACATCTTGGATTACGATTTTATGCTGAGCGTTGAGTGGCTCATTTGGTTTCTAGAAGCCATAGGTAGTTATAGAGTATTTAATGGAATTTGTTGTTTTTTGAGGAGGTTGACCCTTCCAGTGGTCAACCTCTCAAATTTTAACTATTATAAATACCACAGTAGTGGTCAGACAAGAAAAATGACTAATTATGAAGGATTTCTAGAATTGTTTTTGTTGTGTAACTAAAGACATTTCCATAAATTTGTGCAAGACTGTGTTTTTAATTTAAATGCCAGAATCGTGTTAATTTAGCTCATCATTTGTTGTTTAGGAGTAGCCACGACCTGTTGGGGAGCCCACCAGTGGTCTGGGTGAATAGTTAGATAGTTAGATTCTCTATTTGAGTTGTGCAATTGTCATTTCTTTCATTTTTCATTATATGTGTTTTTATCATTTCACATGCTATGTGTTTGTTGTTTATAATTTAATTGCTTCAATTTCCTTTTTCTAGGTTCCTTGTAAAGGATAGTTTTTAATATGTTGTTTCTTTTTATTAGTAAATAGATTGCAAGCTTAACTACTATATTTGTTATGTGATTAAATGTTAGTTTGAATTTCTGTAGG
This sequence comes from Picea engelmannii, assembly GCA_009831015.1. Taxonomy (NCBI): domain Eukaryota; kingdom Viridiplantae; phylum Streptophyta; class Pinopsida; order Pinales; family Pinaceae; genus Picea; species Picea engelmannii. The sequence goes on along the minus strand of ML777294.1, from coordinate 433,955 downwards.
TTGAAATAGAATAGTTAAAATTTAAAATAGGGTATTGAGTTAATACAGAGTACATCGTTTCTCTGGCAAGGTTTCAATGGATGAATAGTTGCTAGATTAGATTTTAATTCTCAGTTTGTTTATCTAGTTTGCTTATCAATTTCGTTGTAGTATGTTGAGGTAAAAGTAGAATCTAAATTATGATTTTATAAGCATTTTTAATTTGCAATTTGAATTGTCAATAATAGGATTAGCTTAGTTTATGTTACGAAATTTCCATTCTAGATCTAGATTGCAATTTTAATTAAAAGTTTGAGTTTGAGTTTGAGTTAATTTTTTAGTTATAAGTCTCTAATGGTATGAATTTTCTTACATTAGCATAAGAGTGCATTTGACTTAAATAGAATAACGTTTTCTTATCGTTGATGATTAATGCATAAATTGAGAGATCACATGGATTTTCATGGTAGTTAATATTTATTCTATGGTGGCCAAGCTCTTGTTAGATTTCTTGATTCATACCTTTCATTTCTTCATAATATTGAAATTATTCCTCTTGAGCTATCACTAATTATTATATGTCATCGTGATGTCATAAGACACCGAAGACATAATCATCATCATTACATTTAAAGTTTCTTTTTATTGTAGATTAAAGAGTAGTTGTTGATTAATCTTTGAATATTGTCATGATGCTTTTAATTCAATAGGTTAAGATTTCCCTTTGAAGATTAGAAGTAATTATGAGTTTTATCTTAACAATAGAGTTCACTTGCTTAATAGTTTGATTAGTTACCTATTGAGTAGTTTTGATTACTTTACTTATTGAAGAAGTTTTCATAGGTTAGTTATTTGATTTCTTATTTTCTTACTTGTTGTTGTTGCTCATTAATTTGAATGGATTGACTATATTAGTTTTTTTTGCTATTGTTCATTAAGTTGAATAGATCAAATAAATGGCTTGATTTTTCTCATTATATTGATTAAGTTAACTTGTTCATTTTAGAGTTTTCATTTACTTCTTTAGGACAATCCATCGATCCATTGTTTAAGCATTACTTAGGGTAAATAGTTTAAGTTCCTTGATAGGGTTTTATCATTGATAGTCTTTGCTTAAGTAGATTATACCTCAGATAGACCATATCTTTAGTCATACTATACTACCTCTAGATTTTCTACCTTGGCATATATAGTGATACAACTCTAAGTTTACTTACCTCGGGATGACAATTTAATTGAAGGTTTTTAGGGCATATAGAACACCCATCACACCCCACCATCTAGTGACATTATGGTTGGTAAGAAGAAGAGAACTGTAAAATTTCCTTTCTTCTTATGTGAAAGTGATCATTACTCTCACGTTTTCCCTTGTATAGATGAGGCTTCTTATCTTTTGGAAAAGATTCAACTTCCAACTAGTTATTCTAATATTTCTCCCAAACTGTCATCAGTTGATGGACTAGTCAATTTGGTTCCATCCCCAGTCATTCTGATTGATCAGGTGGTCAATATGGTTTCATTATCGATTGAACCACAAATCCAGGTAGTTGATCTCATTCCGTCATCGATCGATCTCATTCTTCCCTTCAGGAGTGCCAAAGTGGTCGATCTAATTCCATCATCGGTTGATCCAACTCCTCCTCTAAAGAGTTCCAAAGTGGTTGATATGGTTCCTCCTTCTATCAATCCCACTCCTCCCTTGAAGAGTGCAACCAAACTGGTCAAATCGGTTCCACCACTAGTCGATCCCACTCCTCATTCAAACAGTGATGATATCACTCAAGTCTACCTCATTAATATTGATCCACCCAGACAAGGGGGGAATTCGCCCATCCCGATGGCACCCCTTTCAAGCAGTCAAATGATTTCTATTGATTGGAATCATTTGAAAGAACCCCATATTCCCTCTTACGTGCCTTTCCAAATCACCGTCCAGGTTTTTGATAGGAATATCCCTAACACTATAATAGACAAAGGTTCCTCTGTTAGCATCTTATCCATGAATTCTTGGCAATCTTTTGGTTCCCCGCAGCTTGTGCCCGTGACTCAGAATCTGTTAACCTTTGACAAAAGAGCTATTCAACCTTTAGGGATCCTTCTTATGTTTTCGGTTACTGTCGAGCTGCAGATATACCATGTAAAGCAACATTTAATTGTCAACCCGGGAAGGTAGACTTAGAGGAACCAGCACAGGAAATGCAGGGCTGAAGAGGCGGTTTAAAGGATGCCAAGCTACTCTCTGAACTGCTAAAAGAAACTCACTTAAAGAAGCTACTGTACTCTACTCTGTTCTGCACACGTTTGCACTACTCTAAATGTGAAAACTGAAGAAATGAAATCACTGGCTGGAAAGATAA
>ML777294.1:348116-411263 GCA_009831015.1 Picea engelmannii | reverse complement strand
CATCTTGGACTTGAACATTTAAGTGGTGTAAAAGGAGGTTGCCCCCTCGAAGAGGCTTATTATATGAAATTATCTCTTTTTCAAGGCGTTGAGTACTTTTCCTGAGGTTTTTCTATGCTATATTGATGTTTGGTTCTTAACAGTGGTATATTGAAGAGGTAGGTTGTCAGGCCTATGAGAAATTTCTCTCCGGATGAGAGAATTGTTGGGGAATTGATTTCCTGAAGGTGCTAAACTACAACTGCAAGGCTCTGAGACATCCTGTTCGGCCTATTGCTGAAGACCTAGAAAGGAAGTGGGGAAGCCGAGGGACTGTTGAGCAGAGAAGGGGCACACTTCCTTGGGTGGGATAAGCATGTGGGGAATGAGGGACTGTAGGCTATCAATTGAGTGAGAACCTAAAACAGAGTATTTCCTATTGTCTATGAGCCTTTATCCTGGTTAGGAATCCCTTTACCCAAGTGGATTTTAGTCCAAGTGCGAGGGTGACTCACTGTTGAGAGTGATGAACAATGTGGTCTAAGGTTGGGAGGTTCATGGAAGGTCCGCACGCAGTTGGTGACATTCTTACCAAGATAAGTGTCAATTTGGGTGATAAATTTACATGCTGCATTGTTATTTGCATGCTTATATTTATGGGTTTATCTTATGTGTGTTTATAACTGTCTATAAATTTATGGGTATTTCTTGTATATGTTGCATGTATATGTTTACTGTCATTTTAGTATGAATCTGTGCATTTACATAAAGTACTTATCTGTCTACATATATATATATATATATATGCTTACATAAGAGTTCTGTGTGCATATGTATTTTAATTGCATGCAGTTCAAACAATTTATGTGGTATAGTTCAGTTAGATGTTGGGTATGTTACTGTATGTTCTGCAAAAAGAATGTAAGAGTTCCCTGGTATAGCATGGCCCGGCATGGATGGTCAAGGATGTTACAAATTGGTATCAAAGCTTTAGTTTTCAACACTGAGCCTGGATGGGTTGAGAAAGTTGAGTTGAAATGAAATTACATGAAGGATTTATTTCGAAGTGGCCAAATTTTGAGTTACAGAGCGTCCATGGTAATATTTAGAAGCAACGACACATAATTGGGAAAAGGCCCAATTTTGGTTGGTAAATTCATCGGGGAATTGAGAAATTTGTCCAAGTGATGGGATATTATTGATTTAATATCTGTTCTGGCAAATTCAGATCCAGAATTGGTCAGATTTGAAGTCACGGGGAAGCCATGACAGTTGGAGCGAGTTTTATAATTAAAAATTCTCAGTTGGTGAATTGATTTTGGGAAAATTCATTCCAGAAATGTCAACCCACAATGATTTTTTATTGCAGAGGTTGAATTGGTGTTATCAGGGTGAAATTGAACAAATTTCATGGTTACAGAATGTCTATGGTAAATTGAGAAAAAGTTAGGAAAAAGCCCCAATTTTTGCAGCAGAATTCATGAGGATTTGATGCGCATAAAGGTGAATGTGCACAGGTGAGCACACTAAAAATGCATGATGCACAATGAAAAGCTCGTGATAGTTAAAATTTGGCACTACGCGAAAAGATATTGGCATGTTGGTTCATGCACTAAATTTTGGTGTCGCATGAAAAAATTTTGGTGTGCGGGTGTGCATGCTAAATTTTGGTACCGCGCAGAAAAATAGTGGTTTTCTGGTGAGCATGCTAAATTTTGGCGCCACGCAGAAAAATGTTGGTGTGCGGGTGCACACAATAAATTTGGAATTTTGCAGTGTGCATACGCATAAGACATGTATGCGGTGTGGACATTCATAATAATGGCGCGTGTGGTGTGCGCAGTATTGGCACAATGCAATGGAGTTTGGTAGTTGCGCGCACAATGTGGGTATATGTTGTCGTGCAACATCTTAGTCAGTGGTGCACGCAGAGATTTAATGCGAGGTGGAGACGTACTAAACTCTGGCATGGTGTAGAACATCGAGTGAAATGCGTGTGGAATATCTGTGCGTTGTACAAAAACTGTGCGTAGTGGATATCAGCTTGCGGTACAGAAACTGCACGCGGTGGATATTGTCGTGCGACATAAAAGTAGTGTGCACAAGTTATTGGCATGATGAAGAATTGATACACAGTGTTTTTAAAGTGCACAAAGGACAATTTACCTTGTGTTATTGATGCACATGGTAAATATGGGTGCACAAATTGAAAATTTGTGCGCGGGAATTCGTTTGAAGGGTGAACAAAAATAGAAAACCAATGATTTTCTTCGACGTTTTATATCTTTTCAACGTCATCTTTTTGGAGCGCATTTTTGAGGGCCTTGAGAGTGTTTTTAGCAACTGAAAAACCACAAGAGAGAGTTGTACCAAAGGTACACTCTATCTTTACAACTCAAATAAAATATCTCGGATAGATCTTTCTAATGGTGTAAATTGTTCATCAAAGAGAGCTTTTTCGAAAAAGTTACAACACAAACAGTAGAGGGTATATTTTATGACCCAACTAACTTCAAAGGGCCATAAATTTATTCTTCAGAATCAGATTGAGGCACAGGAGTAGTAAATAAAAATATATTGAACCATAGAAGATAGTCCCAAAGCTGAATTAAATTTATGGGCATGTTAAAATCATTTAATATGGAAAATAAGGCACCTATAACATTCCAGACCAAAAACACAAATTGTCTTAGAACTTCAACAAGCTGTAACTAGCAACCCAGAATCCTGAATAAGGTGAAACTTGGATAGAATGTACAAAATATGATTATGCAATACCCAATTGATATCATACGAAAATTCCAATGGAGTAGGTGCATAAATGCATAATTACAGTGCAGAGTTGTGCCAAGTGGAAGTATGAATAGACAAGTTAATGGGAAAATTTCGAATGACCATAACTTTTTGCTCCAGACTCGGAATTGAGCATGTGAGAAGGATTTGGAAAGGTATGGAAAAGTGGAATCTAAATATCCACCTATAAAATGTATTTGGTCATTCAAATGTCTAGGAAATCAGAAGAAAGGATTCTGATATATTATTGAACCAAAATGGTTCATAGTTTTCATGAAATTGCTGAAACAGTTAGTCTGACAAAGTTTTTTTGGCTGCACATTTTGCAAAGTAAAAAAAAACTATATAAGATCAAGATAAGTGTAGAGTCCATAGGAATGGAAGAGGCACAGGGGACTTACAGTTATCAAGATGAGAGTAGAGGGATGGATGTCCATTTGGGCATTGAAGGAACAAACTCCAATGGACATGGAGAAGGAAGAGATGAAAACATGAATATGGCATAAACCATTAAAAATTTACAGAAGGATGTCCAAAGCCATAAAGATGATAATGAAAGGCTTATGAAAGCCAAGGAGCAGCAAGATGACTTCAACATGAATTTATTGGAGAGCTTGAATAGAATAGAAAATAAATTGGATAAGGATAGTGGCTCAAGTAAGTCAAGAAATCACAAGTCTCATGATGAGAAAAGAAGAGAAAGGAGTGTTAGTAGACATCCCCATCACTCCCCAAGGAATTCCAATTAGAGAGAAGGAAGAAGCTCAAGGCCATCCCTTGTCAAAAAGCATAAGAGGTCTGGGGTGGATGAGCTACGAGGAGAAATGAACAAAATCAAACCTCCTACATTTGATGGTGAGCACAAAAAGGATGAAGATGCAAAAACATGGTTGTTGGGAATGAGAAAGTATTTTCAATTGCATAATTATTCTTCTCATGAAGAAGGTAGAATTTATATCTATCAACTCAAGGGAAAGGCATCCATGTGGTGGGATTAGCTTGTGCAGGTGCAACACATTAACGAGAAAAGTGTTACTTGGAGAGAATTCAAGAAGTATTTTGAGAAGAAATACTTGAATAAGAGATATTATGACAAGAAAATGAAAGAATTCTTTGAACTCAATCTTGGGAGTACGACAATAGATGAATATGAAAGAAGGTTTTTAGAAGTGTTGAAATATGTCTCTTTCATCAAGGATGAGATAGTTAAGATTTAGAGGTATTTGAGCGAATTACCACCATTCATCAGTGACAAAATACAGTATGATGACCCAAATACATTGGAGGAGACCATAAGGCGAGCTAAGTGCCTATATGATCAGCAAAAAGTAAGGCCAACCTTCCAAAAATCTTGGGAAGACAAAAAGAAATTCAAGGTGTATCAGAGGAAGAAGGGATCTAAGCCACCATTCTTCAGAAATAATACACAGGCATAGCCAACTCCTAGAGAGCCCATAACGATTGAAACAAGGGGTCAAAGACCAAGGTAGCCACCTATTCAATGTTGGGGTTGTAAAGGAGATCACATGTTCATAGATTGTCCTCACAGAGGTGAAAAATGGAGAACTATTCACAATGTACAACAAGATGAAATAGTGGAGGACATGGGTAGAAATTTGCCAAGGATGTATGCATCCCTGGAGAACAAGAAAGTAGACTATCAATCACATATGATTCCAATGGAAGGTATGATCAACAAACAAACCATTTTTATTTTACTTGATTCAAGATCTAGTCATAGTTATATAGGTCCTAAGATGGTGGAAAGTTTGCATTTTCCAAGAAGCGAGCATGGAAAATATTGGTTGGTGCAGCTAGCTACAAGAGCCAAAAGAAAAGTTAATGAGATGGTGAAGTCTTGTCTTATGGACATGAATGGGTTGAACACCAAGACATATTTGAACATCTTGCCTTTAGGTTCCTATGATTGTCTAATTGGGATGGATTGGTTGGACCAACATCATGCTCTCTTAGACTGTCATAACAAAGAATTTACTTTCTTGGATGAGGAAGGGAACCAAAGGAAAGTGCAGGAAATTCCCAGGGCTATAAGCATCAAAGAAATTTCAACATTGCAGCTGAAGAAATGTTATAGGAAAGGGTGTCAAATATTTGCAGCACATATGGAAGAGACACCTAGAGATAAGGTGCCATTTTGGAATATTATGCAGTCTTGGAAGAGTTTGAAGATGTGTTCAGAAAGGTACCAGGAATACCCCCAAAAATAGATATTGATTTCTCTATAAATTTAATGCCTGGAGCAGCTCCAGTGTCAAAGAATCATGGAATGAGTACACCAGAGTTGAAGGAGTTGCAAATGTAGCTTGAAGAACTTCTGAAGAAGGGGTATATACACCCAAGTGTGTCACCCTGGGGTGCCCTAGTCTTGTTCATGAAGAAGAAAGATGGAACATTAATATTGTGCATTGATTTCAAACATTTGAATAAAGTGACTGTGAAGAACAAGTATCCTCTGCCAAGAATTGATGATCTCTTTGATCAATTGAAGGATGCAAAGATATTTTCAAAGATATATCTTAGGTCAGGATACCATTAGGTAAGGATTAAAGAGGAAGATATCAGCAAGACCACCTTCAGGACAAGGTATGGTCACTATGAATTCACAATCGTGCCATCTGGGTTGTCAAATGCACCAGTTGTTTTCATGTGCTTAATGAACGGTGTTTTCCGAGAATATTTAGACAAGTTTGTCATTGTCTTTTTGGATGACATTCTTATATACTCTAAGTCAGAAGAAGAGCATGGGAATCATTTGAGAATGGTGTTGTAAGCATTAAGGGAGCATCAATTGTATGCCAAGTTGAGAAAGTGCTCATTTTATCAAAAGAAAATTCATTATTTGGGGCACATTATTTCAAAGGATGGGATAGCAGTGGATCCTGAGAAGATAGAAGACATTAAAGAATGGTCAGCGCCAAATAATGTGATAGAGGTGAGATCATTCATGGTTCTTGCAGGCTACTATAGGAGATATATTGAAGGATTCTCAAAAATTTCACACCCAATCACTTATTTGCAAAGAAAGGGTGTGAAGTTTCAGTGGACATTGGATTGTGAAAAGAGTTTCTAGCACTTGAAACAGTTACTAAAAAGTGATCCAATAATAAGGATTGCAGACCTAAATGAAGACTTCATTGTATGCACAGATGCATGTAAAGAGGTACTTGGTGGAATCCTCAGTCAAAATGGTTTTGTTATATGTTATGAATCAAGGAAGTTGAAGGAGCATGAAAGACACTATGCCACTCATGATTTGGAGTTGACATCCATAGTGCGTTCCTTGAGGAAATGGAGACACTACCTCATGGGGAAAAGGTTTGAGCTAAGAATAGACCAGAATGGTCTGAAATATTTATTTGATCAACCAATTTTAAATGCTAGGCAAACTAGATGGTTATAATTTCTAAGTGAATATGACTTTGATATAAAGCATATCAAAGGGAAAGAGAACAAAGTTGTCGATGCACTCAGTATAAGATTACATGAAATGCATTCTACAACCATTAGAATGTACCAATTAGATTTAAAAATAACAATTACAGAGGCTGCCAAATTAGATTTTCAATATAAGGAATTAGTAACAAAATTACAACAAGGTATTTTGCAGTAGAAAATTGAAGAGTATAAGGTAGATAATGATGAAATTCTCATGTCCAGGGGAAGAATTTATGTACCAAATTCTAATGAATTGAAAAATCTGATATTGAGAGAAATGCATAATGTTCCTTATGTTGGGCCCCCAGGATATCAAAAAACTATTACAGCTATCAAGAGCTAATATTATTGTCCAGGTGTGAAGAAAGAGGTTGTTGATTTCATTGCCAGATGTTTGGAGTGTCAAAAGGTAAAGGCTGAGCATAGACACCTAGTTGGTTTGTTACAACCATTACCCATTTCTAAGTGGAAATGGGAAATTGTAACCATGGATTTCATCACTAAACTTCCTAGAACAAACAAGCAACATAATTCTATCATGGTAGTGGTGGACAAGCTTACTAAAGCTGCCCATTTTGTTCCAGTTAAGCTCACTCACAAGGAAGCCAACATTGTTGATGTTTATATGAAAGAAATTTCTAGATTACATGGCATACCCAAGACAATTGTGTCAGATAGAGATCCAAAATTTACCTCAAAATTTTGGAAGGGATTATTTAATGGATTTGGAACAAATTTGAATTTTAGTACATCTTATCATCCAAAATCAGATGGTCAAAAAGATAGGGTGAATCAAGTGATTGAATATATGTTTATGATGTATGTGATGGATAAACCATCAAAATGGGAAGACTACCTACACTTGGTAGAGTTTTCTTATAACAATGGGTACCAAGAATCTCTAAAGATGATCTCATTTGAGGCACTTTATGGTAGAAAGTGAAACACACTAGTAAGCTGGGATAACCCAATAGAGAGATCAGTGGTTGGGCTAGATTTTCTCGGGGAAATGGAGGAGAAAATGATTAAAAAAAAGAAAAATTTAAAGGCTGCCCAAGATAGACGGAAACATTATGATGATAAGGGAAGAACTCACAGGGAATTTAAAGTGGGTGATCATGTATTCTTGAAAGTGAAAGCCAACAGAAGTTCCCTGAAGTTGGGAAATTGTTCAAAGTTGGCAGCTCGCTATTGTGGGCCATTGGAAATCCTAGAGAGGATTGGTCCAGTTGCTTATATGATTACATTGCCTACATCTATGTCTATTCATAATGTATTCCATGTATCATTGCTAAAGAAATATATACCTGATGCTAATCATGTCATTTATTGGAATGTGATTCATGTGGAGCAAGAAGGCACTTTTCAAGTGCATCCAGTATGCATTATGGACCGGAAAATCAAACAGCTCCGGAACCGAGCCATAGGGCATGTAAATATCCAATGGACCTGGTACGTTCCTAAGGAAGCTACTTGGGAGAATGAGGATGCAATGTGGGCAGAATACCCGCATCTTTTTTAGGATTTTTGAAATTTTGTTGTACATGGGTACATGATGCACTAAGGACAGTGCATAAATAAGGGGAGGGGATTGTAATATCCCTAAGGCCAAACCCAATTGTAAATGTAAATGTAAATGTACATAAGATGATGAGTTGTATGATATCATTTTATATGCACATTTCATGGTATAGTGTGTGCATGTACTGCGCAGTAAAAGGAGGAAGTGTGCACATTCCAGGATATCACGCGCAACATCTTAAGTGTGCATGATTGTGAGGCCAACAAGTCTTTATGTATATGGTATGTTTTATAGGCTGGTGAGCTAGTTATTATAAGCTAGGATGCTTATGTTTTGATTAGGATGAAGAGCCTATATGTTAAAGGCTAGTGCGCCTACTTTTGTATATGTCTCATCATAATATAAAATACATCGTTGTGCACAGACCGACCATGATAAAAGAGATGGGAGAATAAAATACATTAGCTAGGGAAAGGGAGGGGCTAAGTTAAGGAAAGGGGAAAAGCTAGGGATCTTAAGACAAAAAGGAATATTATATTAATATTTCTTAAATATAAAGTATGGATAATTATTTTATCCTAAGTTGGGACAAGTGGGGCAAAGTAGATCCCAACATGACAAGTGTCAAGCTGGGGACATGCATACATATTGTTGGGACTTAGTTCATTTCCGATCATCTTTTCCATTGATCTTTTCCATTGATATTTTTCCATCATTCCTTCCATCATTTAGTCATCTAGTCAATCATCCATGAGAATGCACACACCCATTGAGCTATCTTTCGTACCTTCATGACTGTACCTGAACCTGTATCCATGGTCATTTTGTGAGGATGTAGTTGGTTAGATTAGGAGCTATATTGAAGAAGCGGGTTGTTAGACCCGTTGGATATTGAAGAGGTGGGTTGTCATGCCCGTGAGAAATTTCTCTCTGGATGAGAGAATTGTTGGGGAATTGATTTCATGAAGGTGATAAACTACAGCTGCAGGGCTCTAAGACTTCCTGTCCAACCTGTCGTTGAAGCCCCAGAAGGGAAGTGAGGCAACCGAGGGACTATTGAGCACAAAGGGGGCACACTTCTTGGGGTGGGACATGCATGTGGGGAATGAGGGATTGTAGTTTTTCATTTGAGTGAGCACCTGAGACAGAGTCTTTCCTGTTGTCTATGAGACTTTAGCCTGGTTAGGAATCCCTTTTCCTGGGTGGATTTTAGTCCCAACTCAGGGGTGACTCACTGTTGAGAGTGATGAACAGTGTGTTATAAGGCTGGGAGGTTCATTGAAGGTTTGCACGTAGTTGGTGACATTCTTACCAAGATAAGTGTCAATCTGGGTGATAAATTTACATGCTACATTGTTATTTACATGCTTATATTTATGGATTTATCTTATGTGTGTTTATAACTGTCTATAAATTCATGGGTATTTCCTGTATATGTTTCATGTATATGTTTACTGTCATTTTAGTATGAATCCATGCATTCACATAACGTACTTTTCTGTCTACTTTTATATATATATGCTTCCGCATGAGTTCTATGTGCATATGCATTTTAATTGAATGCAGTTTGAAAATTTTATGTGGCATAGATCAGTTAGATGTTGGGTATGTTATAGTATGTTCTGCAGAGAGAATGTAAGAGTTATTTGGTGTAGCGTGGCCCGACATGGATGGTGGAGGACGTTACAGTATCAGATTTGAGTATGTGGGCACAAAAGAACAAGTGGAAAATATCTTTACAAAACCACTTCCACGGGAAGAGTTTGAATATCTTTGCCAAAGACTTGGAGTTATTTCTACTCCAAAATGAATGATTTTTTAATGATTATCTTATATGTCTTAGATTTACACGAGGAAGCACCATAAGAGGACAGTTCAGTCAGGGGGAGAAACCCCTGATGAAAATATACATTTTCCATTGTTGACAAAGGGGGAGAAATTTATCAGATGAAGAGGACAGAGGCATGGTTCCAGGGGGAGAAGATTTATCAGATACATAGGACAGAGGCATGGTTCTAGGGGGAGCATATTTATTAGATGTAGAGGATAGAGGCAAGGTTCCATGGGGAGCATGAGTGATATGATTTAAATATTTCATCAGAGTGTTGCCATCAATGCCAAAGGGGGAGATTGTTGATTAAGATTGGTTGTCATTGATGTCAACCCTTGAAGAAATCCCCTTAACACAAAGGTTTGGGTAATGGACCCTATATTGTTTGATGTAAATATGACTCATTATTGTCTCATCATGGTTGATAAGAAGTAAATATGGATGAACTCCAAAGTGGTCCCCTTATGGTGAAAGCCCTCACAGGAAGATACTTTGCGGAGTAAGAGAACCCATCCTTGATTATGGAATAATGAGTTGAAGGATAATCAAATTGTCAAGGAAAATATCCTAAATGGATAGTACTTGTCATGTCATTTTCGGTGGTATGTGGAACGTCACATAGCTCCTCACGGTTGGAGAGTTATGACCATATGAAGTTGGAGAATCCCTCATGAGTCTTATAGAAGCCCCCACGGGTCAAAGTGCTTTGCAAAAGAATTTATTTTAAATGAAGAATCCCTAAAATAAGAAATTGTAATGCTACATGAAGATATAAATAAGAGGCAAAGATCACTCATTAAGAACACAATTGTACATATTGTATATCTATTTTATTGTGTAAAGCTTCTTGTAAATATAATTGTGAATACATTTGAAGTGCGAACGTCTGAGGTAGCACGAAGGGTTGATGACAAAATTCTCGGATTCACAGAAAACCTTATTTTCTTAGGCATACGCGGGTTGTCTATGTATAGGGTGTGTATACATTGAAGGTATACGCGGGCTGGTTTTGTATAGGGTGAGTATGTATGTGGGTTGAATGTGTATAGCGTAAGTACATGTTGATAAAGCCATGAAAATTGAGAAGATGAAGGTACAAAGGTTCTAGATTCTGAGATCAAGCTCCCAGGAAGGTCTAGAGTGCTCAGATACATCAGATCCATCCATTGGTTCAAAAGGTATCTCTTATTTCTGTGAATAATTGGATTTTGATGTATGCATGAGGAATGGCAATGGAGATTTGAGGATTCTCCCTAGAGAAACTAGTGGCTACATGGGATCTTCTGTATAAGTCAGATCTACAGAAATACAGTGTTGGTATATTTATCATTGATACTTGTTGTTGAGGCACATCTTGTATTTCTTGGCATATGGCTAAGAGTTTTTATGGTACATGGTTCAGATCTTGTATTTATTGATGTATTGAGAAATTGAATATCAGAAAGGGGTTGATGAATAAGATCATGTGAGGGATATTATACTAGTTCATGATTACACATACCTATATGGAACATAAATAGAGAGAGACATACTTTCCTTGAGTAGAGGTTATGTATGAGGATACATGCATAGGGTATAGTTACAGTCTGGATACAGTGACAAGTTACAGATCTAAGTGAAAGAAGTTATAGAGGGTCCAAAATTTTCAAGTGAAAGGAAACCCTAGTTTCATAAGGCTTACACGGGCTGCATAACAGATAGGGCGCATACATACGCAGGCTACATCACTACAGGTCGCGTATCTATTATATTTTTGTAGATACATGTTCAATTCAGGTACGGTTTGATTACAATGAAGTTATACAGATTGGATACAGGGTAGTGGTACAGTTTGATACAATTGTATAGTATTATATCTCACAGTGACAGGTTGACAATGGTTCCATCATTCTACTTCTACTTCAGGACAGTTGGATGGGGAAAGGAGAGGTGGTTGTAGCCACCTTCCGGTTGTAGCCAGAGAACATAGGGGGTTGTATCCTCCTTCTGGTTGTAGACAGAGAATTGGGGAGTTGGAGCTTCCCTCAGGTTGTAGCCTGAGAAACCAGGGGGTTGGAGCCTCCTTCTAGTTGCAACTGGAAAACAAAGGAATTTGGTGCTTCCAATGAATATAATTCTTCAATACATATAAGAAAAAGCATTTTGTGGTTTTCTCCTGATTTAGTTTCCACGTAAAACACTGGTGTATTTTGTATTTGTGTGATCATTTATTTATTATTGCTCATTATTGGATAATAATTCTACATTGATGTAACATTTGAAGAAAAAGGATTATAATTATGCTATTATTGATTCACCCCCCCCCTCTCAGTAATCCAACAGCATTGGAATCACTGGTGATTTCCCTTGCACCTGTTAATGGTATACATCAATGACCAGTAATCAAGCGGTTTCTACCATGTTCTACATCAAAACATCTATTCACATGGCTATATTTGCACCACATCGGGATTGGGATGAATACCCTAGGTTTAGTGTTCACTCTGTTATCCTCTTTTTCGAGGCTGTGAAGGAGATCATTTGAGCATGATGATGTATATATTGTTACATAGATCCAGATTGTATTGGTTAGTGGCTATGTTTTATCATCCTGTATATCCACTGTGTATTTTTCGTGGCTACGATCAGTTCATCTCATGGAGGTATGGATCCACATTGTATATTTGGTGGCCATATCCTTTGTCAATATTTTTCATGGATCCATGGTGTATTGGTCGGTGGGCGTGCTTTGAGTCATCTCATATTCTAATCATAGGTATGCCTTCCTGAGAAATGGAACATTTTTTAATACTGTTTGATGGTTGTTTGTTGCTTCTTCCAGGTTCTCCAACTCCACACCCTTGCATTAAATATTTGTAAAGTTTTTCGACGATCTTTCTCTCTTCTGACATCACAGTTTAGGGGGCATAACATTACACATGAAATTTGCATACCTAGGTACCTCTCCCTAAGTGTCTTAAGTGTCATATAAGTGTCTCATACACCTTGACACCATGGAATAACCTATGTCGCAATCCCCAATCAATGTGGAGGAGGGATATATTACACGGAGGCCAAAATACCAAGTGCACATGAATTATTTTTGTTATTCATGAAAAAGAAATTAATTAAGTGTGAGAATCCACCTCACATTTGATTTCCTATTTTTTAGGGAAGGTGGAGGATATCATTGATGGTTGAAATATTTCCTCCTTAAAATCCTTGAGAGATATTTCCTCCCTAAAAATACTTAAGAGATATTTTCTCCCTAAATATCTTGGAGATCCATTTTTAGTTGATCTGATGAGTGATACTCTCCATGGTGGTTAAGCCTCCAAATCTTATATAGTGAGGGTTTTCCATGGAGAAGGAGGATAGATGACATATTAGAGGTATCAAACTTATGATATTGGGAGAAAGATTTTGGTTATTATATTGGGATCATTGTGAAAGGGTTCGATGAAGAGAGCTTTGAGGACCATTGCAACATCATCCATGGTTGTAAGTAATGTTTTTGAGTTCTCATATTAATATATGCTTGGCCTATTTACTTCAAGTTTGTGTATGATTGCATAGGCTTGTCATTTGTTGACAAATTTATTTTAAACTAATCTTGGTAGAATAGGAAGCATGCATTGTCTTTGTTGTCTATTGGATTTCATATCTCATTAAAGGGATTGAAGATCAAGTTCAATATGGACAAAGAAAGGACAAGCTTCAGAAAAAGGTACATCATACTTTCTTCCTCTTTTCCCTTTGACTAGTTTAACTAAATTTAAAGGAATGTTAGTGTCCAATGTTAGCCTATTTATGTCTTGGTAATAGGGGCCTAGGATTCAAGAGGGTGTTCACCTGTCTACAGGGTAATTTTCCTACAACAAGGACCCGATCATTTATCATGCATATTTCCAGGTGAAGATGCATGAAATATAGATGACATCTTTCTAGATGCACAAATATTTGCAGTAAATATGGTGGGTGATTAATTCTCAGACATCGTACAGTTCCTAAGTACATGTATGGCTCCATCAGACATGACGGTTGTGCAAAAGAAGCAACTAATAGTGAAAGTACCATATTATCACTTGAATGCAGAGTATTTATATAAGATGGGTGCAAATGGAATATTGAGATGTTGTGTGGTGGAACATGAAATATCAATGATACTTGAAGAAGCACATGATGGGGTTGTAGGAGGACATTATGAAGGGAGAGAAACTAAAAAAAATATTTTGTGTGTGGGGATTTGGTGGCCTACATTGCACAAATATGAAAAGGAGTATTGTTAGCCATGTGATGTATGCCAACGAGTGGGAAATCCATCCAGGAGGGATGAAATGTCATTGAATCCACATTTTATGTTGCAATCATTTGAGAAATGGGCCATAGACTTTGTGGGGCCAATTAACCAAAAAGAAAGAAGATCAAGGTAAAGGTACATAATCATTACTACAGAGTATTTGACAAGGTGGGAAGCAGCAATACCAATTACAGATTGTAGTATTGACACAGTTGTGTGATTTTTGTTCAAAAATGTAGTAACAAGGCTTGGATGTCTATGCATATTACTTAGTGACTAGGGAACACACTTTCTGAACAAGACAATTGTAGCATTGACTGAGGAGTTCGAAATCCATCATAAAAATAGTACCCCATATCATCCTCAGGCCAATGTAATAGTGGAAGATTTTAATAATATTTTGGAGAATGCCTTGAAAAACAAATTCAATGTAGGAAGAGACGATTGGGACTTAAGAGTTCCTACAGTATTATTGGCTTATAGAACTAGAAGTAAGGATATGGTAGGGAAAACAAATTTCAGGTTGGTCTATGGGAAAGAAGAAATAATTCCTATGGATTTTAGTCTACCTAGCATGCGCATTGCATCGCTCACTAAGCTATCATACTCTGGCACAGTAGAGGATATATTATCACAGTTGGTACATATTGAAGATGATCAGTTTGTTGCAGCTTTCCATTAGCAGGTTCAGAAAGCAAGAGATAAGGCTTGGCATAATCGCCACATTAAACAGAAAAAAAAATCAAGTGGGAGAATCAATATTACTTTATGACAGTAAGTTCATGCAACATCCAAGAAAGTTTAGAATGCATTGGTTGGGACCCTATGTGATTAAGCATGTGACAAAGACATGTTGCATAGTTGGAAACCATGAATGGATAAGTCCTTAGAGGAATGGTGAATGGAAGTTGGTTTAAACTCTATAGATATGATCGACACTCTCCGTAGTAATATGGTTTGCACCAAAAATCATGTATCATAGTAGTTGTGCTATAATAAGAAGGAAAACCACAGAAAAACAAATAAAAAGTAGAAAAGGGAAGAAAAACAAACAAAAAGTGGATATAGAAAAGAGAAAAAGAGTGTCATAGTACCAAGGCATAGAATATTTTTTCAAAAGGAATGGTTATCACAAATCAAAATAGTATTGAACCAATTTAGAAGACAAAACAAAGAAGAGAAAGACTGCAAAGCACACAAATGCAACATCAAGAACCATTGCGTAGTTTTGCAATGACAAGGCCATTAAAATCATTAAAGAAAATAAATGATGACTACGAGGTGGGAGTGACAAGTCATAAAGGCATTGTATAATATTAAATAGTAAAATCCACTAGAAATCATGACAAATTGGTAGTATGAGGGAAAAATCACACGAAAAAATTAGTAATAAAGATGAATTTATTTAACAACTCATCAACCACAGTGGCAGATTGGACAAGGTATTTAAGGAAGGATGAGACATGTATAGTTGTCACAAAATCACAAAAAATATAGTAAGTCATTAAGTGTAAGTCATTTTTTCATCCAAGCGGGAGAAAAACAGAGCGAACCAAAGCCAATTTGAGAACACGAGAGTTGATTTACAGTTACCAGAGAAAATACGCAGAGCTAGTATAGGAATCTGTCATAGAAGATGAATGGCCCCACCCAAAGTTGGAGGACCGTCTACAACAACGTGATGTAACATCCCCATCCACCCTAGTCAGGAAACAACACTACAATTTTTCTCTATTACCAAATTGTAACATACCCAATCTCCCATAGGACGAGCATGCCACACTAAGAATGCACATGTTGCCTGATTTTGAAACTCTAATAATAATTAATTAATAAAGAAGCATGAAATACATACCTACAATGATCAAGATTCATATCACAACATAAAATACATGCACAATATACCATGCACAACATTAACTAGAAAACATGCATATTATAGGTACAATATTAGGTATAATAATTTGATACACAATGGAAATAAATACATAAGAAAAGGAAACCTTAATAGAGATAACTTATCTTTTGTAAAAGAAGACACCAACTGGCTACAGACCAAGGATGTTCCACCCAACTGTAGACAATGTTGTTCCAAGTCTCAACAACAATGTCACCCCTGATCCATGGCTATGAATCCACAAGGACAGTTCTAGAGTGCTACTTGCCTTCCCAAACCATTCAACACTCAAGCTCTCACATAATTCTCTAGTATTCAAAACAATCCAAGTACCCAAATCTCTTCTACCTAGCCTGCACCACCCAAGAGAATGGACCTCCACCCTTCTCTGCCACATAATCCCTCAGGAAGTCCCTCTCCTTCCAAGATCCAGTGAAGGTGGTCTAGAATCTCCATGATAGGAATCTCAGGACTTGCAGTTGTGATCAAATATGAACACATGGAAAACATATCATCCATGCAGGCATATAATCATGGTTGGATTACACCAACAATATATACAACCAACAACTGTGGTTTTTCTTCAACAGTTCATCTTCCTTTCCCAATCCAAGACACAAAATTGTGGAAAGATGAGTGAGTAAATGAATGAGTGGAGCGCAGAATCCATGAGAGAGGATGAACACTGAAAAAAATGGGTGAATGAATGTGTGAGGAAACCAAGAACAACACTAGAACAGGGACAGTAATGAGAGTGAGTGAATGACCAAAAAAGATGAGAGAATTAGCCAACCGGGGAACCCCTTCCGTAGACCAGGGACGGGTTTTTGTAATTCATGGGGATCAAGAACCTCTTGGCCTTCCCCCAAGAGCTCACGTAACTGATTCCTCCCCCATCACACAAAATATCCCCCTATAAGCACTTATCACCTCAAGCCCCCTGTCTTGTGGAAGCATAGCCTCCGATAACTCTAGTCCTTTTCCATATAGCATCCAATGATGTATTTATTATTAATAATGATCAAAACATTACATTTCTTAGGAACATTGGCCTTTTCATAATTTTTTGGGCACTATGGCCTCTTATCAATGTAACAATACATTATTTAATATGGGGGCTAAAAAATCAGGGTGTTACATGCCCTCCCCTTTATTTTGGCACTATCCTTGGTGCATATACAAAACAAGAATCAAAATTCCAAAATTTATTCAAAACACTTTGGGTACTCTACCAGCATGGAATCTTCATGCTCCCAAGTAGCATCTTCAGGATCGTAGTAGATCCACTAAACTTTTACCAGCTCTATAGCTTGATTCAGGAGCATTTTTACTTTTGCGTCCAACATTCGCACTGGCTGGACTTGAAAGTCTCCCCCTATCTCTACCTGAATCAGATGCCAATCAATAACATTTTTAGGATCATGTACATATTTCTTTATCAAAGTGACATGAAATACATTATGCAAATTCATGGAAATAGGAAATGAAGGCATGTATGAAACTAGCTATATTCTTTCCAATATCTCAAATGGACCACATAATCTGGTTTCCATCTTTGTACAACTTACCAACTTCAAAGAGATATTTTGGGCATTTACTTTCAAAATCACATGCTCCCCTACTTTAAATTCTCTTTTGGTCCTATTCTTGTCAGCATAAACCTTCTATCTATCTTGATCTTCCTTTACATTCTTATTAATCTTAACCATTTGGTCTTCCATCTCCTTGAGGAACTCTATCCCAAGTACCACTTTATCTGTTGGGTTGTCCCAACTTACTGGAGTACTGCATTTTCTACCATAGAAGGCTTCAAATGGGATAATCTTCAATTAAGCTTGATACCCATTATTATAGGAAAAATCAACCAAGTGCAGGTAATCTTCCCACTTAGATGGCTTATCCATCACATACATTCTTAACATGTCTTCAATTACTTGATTGACCCTCTCTGTCTGCCCATCTCACTGCAGATGGTGTGTTGTGATAAAGTTCATATGTGTACCAAATCATTTAAATATCCCTTCCATAAATTTGAAGTAAACTTAACGTCTTTATCTAACACAATTGTCCTAGGTATCCCATGCAACCTAGCAATTTCCCTCATGTAAATTTCTGCAATATTACTTGATGTATGAGTTGTTTTCATAGGAACAAAATGAGCCTCCTTTGTCAATTTATCAAATACTACCATGATTGAATCGTGTTTCCTTGTTTTCCTGGGAAATTTAATTATAAAATCAATGATTATCACTTCCCATTTCTTCTCTGGAATTGGTAACGGTTGTAGCAAACATGTTGGGTGTTTATGCCTATTCTTCACTATTTGACATTCCATACATCTAGAGATGTAATAAAAAACATATTTTTTCATTCCCGACCAAAAGAACTAGCTTCTTACTATTGTAATTGTTTTCTGGTAACCGAGATGTTAAACATATGGAACATTATGTATTTTCTTTAATAACAAATTCCTAAGTTCTATGGAACTAGGAACATAAATTCCATTTTTATGCATAAGTATTCCATCTTCCTTTATCTCATACTCTTTCACTTTCTGTTGTACATATCCTTGTTGTAATATTTCCTTTACCTATAGGTAATGTTGATCTATAACAAAAACATATAAAATTATTCTCTTCAAGTTCTATTGATGCATACTGAGAGATGTAGCATGCATGAGATGCACTCTTCTACTAAGTGCATCAAAAAAATTATTCTCTTTTCCTTTGATTATTCACTTAAAAATTCTATGCATCTTGTTTTCCTGGCATTCAAAGTTGGTTGTTCAAAAATATACCTCAGACAATTGTGGTATGTTATTAATTTGAATCTCTTTCCCATGAGATAATTCCTCCACATCTTCAATGTGTGAACAATGGTAGCAAGCTCCAAGCCCTTTGTGGAATAATTCCTCTCATGATATTTAAGCTTTATGGATTCATAACAAATGACATGTCCATTTTGAGTGCAGAATCCACCAATTCATTCCTTGCATGCATTTGTACATACCACAAAATTCTCATTTGGGTCAACAATATTCAAAATAGGTGCACTAGTAAGTAATTCCTTCGGCTAATTAAAATTTTCTTCACATTTTTTTGTCCATTAAAATTTAATTCCCTTCTTTTGCAAAGAAGTGATGGGATGAGAGATATTAGAGAACCCTTCTATAAAAATTTTGTAGTAACCAACTACCCCATAAAATATCTGACCTCTAAAACATTCCTAGGTGTTGGTCATCCTCTAATGGCTTCAATCTTCTCAGGATCTATTGCTATAGCATGTTCTGAAATAATGTGCCCCAAGTAATGGATATGTTCTTGATAAAAAGAACAATTACTCATATTGGCATACAACTGATGTTCCCTCATCACTTGCAATACGAATATTAGGTGATGTTCATGCTCCTCCTCAGAATTAGAATAAACAAGTATGTCATCCAGGAATACTATGACAAACTTATCCAAGTAATTTCCAAATATGCCTTTCATTAAGCACATAAAAAAAACTTGTGCTTTGGAAAATCCAAATGACACCACTACAAATTCATAATTTCCATACCTAGTTCTAAAGGTTGTCTTATGGATGTCTTCTTCCTTGATTCTTACCTGATGGTATCTTGATCTCAAGTCTATCTTTGAAAATATCTTTTCTCCTCTTAGCTAATAAAAGAGGTCATCGATTCTATGTAGAGGATACTTGTTCTTTATACTAGACTTATTTATCTATCAAAATTCAATACATAGCCTCAAGGTTCCATCCTTCTTTTTTACAAAGAGTATCGGTGCTCCCTAAGGTGAAACACTTGGACGTATGTGGCCTTTCTTCAAAAATTCCTCCAACTACATTTGTAATTCTTTTAACTCAGGCATACTCATTCTGTAAGGTGTTTTTGACACCGAGGAAGCTCCTGACACTAGAAAAATAGAAAAATCTATTTCCCTTTTTGGTGGAAACCTTGTTATTTCTTGGAATAAATCATCGAATTATTGTAGTATCGAGAAATATTTAATGCGTGGACCCTTTGTGTCTTGTGTCTCCTCCACATGGGTTGGATACAATTGACATCCTTTTCTAAAACATCTCTTCAGTTGTAAGGCTGAAATCTCCCTTATAGAGATGGGTCTTGGAACTCCTTTCACAGTGCTATTTTTTCCATCTCAATCAAGAAATGTAAATTTATTTCTATGACTATCTAGGACAACATGATTCATGTCCAACCAATCCATTCCAATTACAATATCATAAGACCCCAATGGTATGATATTTAGATCAGCACTAGTATTCACACCATTAATACTTATGGAACAACTTCTGACCATATCATGATTCTCCTTTTGGTTCTAGTGGCTAGTTGAACAAAAATTGATTTTCCAATCTTACTTTTGTCCAAATGTAATCTATCCACTATTTTAAGATCAATGTAAAAATGAATTTCTCCTGAGTCAATTAAAATAGCAATAGGATGATTTATGATATTACCTTCCACCTCGATCATGTTGGATTGGAATTCTTCTTGTCAATCATCTAAGACTACATAAATTATTCCCATGTATTCGACTATTGTATCCTCTTATATGTTGTGCACAATATTCACTCTGTCCTTTCTGTGTGGGAATACCTTGTACAAGTGATCTTGTTTGCATCCCCAACATTGGATTGGTGGCCTTCCCCTTTTTCCCAAGGAGTATTCTTTCTTGGAATTGTTCTTAGCATACTGGCCTTGATGATTTTTATAGGCTCATTTCTATTGAAATGAGGTTTGAATCCCTTCATCCTCTTATCATATTTTTCCTTCTTCTTGTCCTTCCAAGATTTCTGCATGGAGTCTATTCCATGGATTTTCTCATACAAGTATTTAGCCTTCCTGATAGCCTCAATCAAGGTCTTGGGCTCATCATACCAAATATTTTCTTTATAAAAGGAGGGAAGTCCACTCAAAAACCTATGTATCTTTACCTTTTTATCATTTATAAACCCAACATACTTTAACAACCCCAAGAACTTCTTCTCATACTCTTCCATGGTCATTCTTCCCAGCCTAAGTTCAAATAACTCCTACATTTTCTTGTAATATAAATGATATGAGAGGTACTCCTTATAGAAATACTTCTTGAATTGTTTCCAAATGATCATATTCTCATTAATTTGTTCAAATTGCTTCAATTGATCCCACCACATAGTAGCTTTCCCATGTAAGTGGTAGGTGGGAATTTTGGCTTCTAGATTGGATGAATAGTTCTGCAATTGGAAATATCTCATGAGTCCAATAAACCATGCTTCGACATCATATTACATTTCTCTTTCACCATCAAAGGATGGTGGTCTGAGCTTCCTAATATCTCCTTGAAAAATATCCACCTCATGTCTCCTTCTTTGGTGCATAATAGGAGACACCTCTAGACTATTTAAGAAATATTTAGATGCATAAAACTTTCTTGTTGAGTAAGGAGGTGAGTGGTGTAATACGCATGTTTCCCCCAATTTGTAAATATAACTAAAACTAGCCAAGAGAATATGGAAAACTAAATATGTGTGAATGTTTTATTTGATGAACCTTTGTATAAAAGGGTCAATGTATGATTTTTTTGTTATTAATAGAAATTGGATATGTGTTTCACAACTACTGAAAGGGGGGAGTTTTCCAAGATAGACAACGGATTATATGAGAGATATGGTGAGGGAAACCAATAATGGTTGATATGACCCTCACCAAACCAATACCTACTGGGTGTAATTTCTCAACAGTCCTCTAACCTAGAAATGAATTACCAGTCAGGTTGGTAGTTGGAAGGCCATCCTCAAAAGTTAATGAGGATATAGGGTAGTGTACTCATCTGTAAGGCTTCCATACCTAACCACAAATTAGGGATTCACACAAATCAAACCTTGCTAAGTAAGGTAGGAAAGGAGGTAATTCAGGGGACAAATATAGATATGCAAGGAATCATAGTAGAGAAAATAATCTCCAGAGAAGAGAAGTGAGTGTGCTTCAACTCTGGAGTTGAGAGAAAAGTTGAGAAAGAAGATTTTTTTTTCTGTAAGAATCCTTGGGTATGGTCTTGCTACAATATGATAAACGAGGCTGACAAGTGACTGAGGAAGTGCTTGTGGAGACCTCCTTGCTTTAAGTAGAGGAAATCAGTTGCCAAAATCCTGTGGGATGAGGAGAATAACCTCCATCCCTAACTATTGTGAAGCAAGGAGAAATAATATCTCTCAAAGCATCATGGTCTAGCTCAGGGGTGGCCAATGGTAAATCCGCCAAGAGTGTTTGTGCCTATGGTTGGGAGGAAATAGGCACGCCTTTCAGCAATCTCTTCACATTCTCCATTTCTAATAAGTATTATCATACTCTCTATATGTATGTATATATATATATATATATATATATATATGTATGTATGTATGTATGTATGTATGTATGTATGTATGTATGTATGTATGTATATTGGATGTGATGATGGAATATCTATGTTTATGGTTAAGTCTTTTAGTATTTCAATAGTTATTATAAATGTTTATTTTCTTCTATAAACTACTATATTTATATGGTCTTTGATTTATCTCAGTTTAGATGCTAGAGATTCATGGGATGTGAATATGTTGTAGAGTCGGTGTAGGAGTAGCTAAAACGTCTAAGTCCTGTCGATATTTTGAGTTTGCCTTAGCAGGAATGTCAAGTTCAACCTTGTGGAAAAAATGGAGTTTCCTTCAGACTATCGACCCATCTGACTGAGGGCTCATTCTGAAGTTCTTAACTCATTCGCTACTAAAAACATTATCACTTAGACCACAAGAATTTCCAAAGGATGCATATGACCAAGGTCTAGGAACCTTGCGCTAGTTCAAATAGAGCTAGCTCTTTCGGCTTCGAGACTTCATAACTTATGACTCCACAATCCTTGAAAACAATCGAAGTCCAAAGTCGTGAATAAATGAGTGCAACCAATATAGTGATCCAATGGTGATCTCTCTCATCCATTAGATTGGACTTAGAAAGGGTAGCATTAAGTGCTTCGACGAAGTTCCACTTCGAGAGAATATGAGTGGTCTAGCACCGAAACTCATAAATTTCGAAGTCATGAAGTAATATGGACCGTTGATAATAGAAGGACATGTTCCCACAAATTAACGACTATCTGTAATTTTGGGTATTCAGTGGTATAGGGATACATGTGTTTTCCCTGGAGCTTTGAAAGTCAGAGTAAATCCTGGCTGTGAATGCTAGGTACACGTTGCAATAGATCGAGCGTGGTCTAGAGAGAAAGTGGGAATATGTACACCCAACTGTCGAATGTCGAAATTCCAAAGTGAAAAGGACCGTTGATCCTCGTATCCTTCGATATCCCTCTCAGTCGTCAATCTAAGGAACCCACCCTCAATTTCCCAACCAATCGAGAACGCGTCGTGGAATGATACGTGACCCCTACTTGTCCCTTGTCAATTTTTTTCAGTCAAATTATAGTCCTTGTATGAGAGGGTACATGGAAAGAGATCCTATAGTCTGGAGACTTAGTACTCCGAAGGAACTTGACTAATATTTTTCAAGGTGTGAAAACTACCAAAGTCATGAATGATGAATTAATCTCAGTTGTTGATAGGTAGAGGACACATGGCACTAGATATGAGAGTCTAGAGACATGGAAATTTGGGGAATTTTTGATGTGAGGAGTTGTGAATCCCAAAACCTTGAATTAATGGAGGTCGTGGATCCGAGAACTACATGGAATATTTCTGACCGTGAGATCGAAGGGCTAGGAAACTATCAGTCTAAGATGACATGGAATCCAAATGTCATTTAAGGTGATGTGGACCCACATTACACATGCCATGTGTCACCCAGATATGGATGAATCACATACCCCTTATGCCCATTAGAGAATGAGACATGTCACCCCCTATTGAGGAGACTTTTCACCCCTAGCTCTCACCACCTATCATCTTCTGGTTCATGCCCACCTGGCCAACATTGTAGATGACGTGTTCAGGACTTCGGGAGTCTGGATAACTTTGGAAGTTCGGATAGTAAAGGGATGTTCGATGAATATTTTCTATCACCGAATGCCTAACTTTAAATGATGATCATGGATCACCGAAACATAGAAAGCATAGGACGATGACCGTTGATTGTTGATTGTCAAACACCAAAAAAGGGGCGTTCAACATAAAACATCAAATCCCGATTGTTGAATGGATAAGGCCACGTGGAAATATTTTGGGACTTCAGGGATTAGGAAAAAGGAGTTTTCAGTGTCGAACGCTGAATACCCAAACTAATAACGCTCAGGTAACATTGAGAGGCCATAAATTACATACTAGAGCTTGTATTTTAGGGTGGTGGCAACCATTAGAAAGCTCGTGACGAGTAGTAACCAATGAAGATCCCAGAATTGGGATTTGATATAGTTAGAAAGAACAAAAATTTGATGTCCCATCCCTAGGAAGGGTATTTATCGGTTGGGTGTATTACAAGTGGTGTCTATGAGCTCTGTTAGAACTTCTGGAATAACCCACTCTTCCATGATCATCTCTTATTTCATGAAACCTACCTTCTTCCTCTTTTCTTTGAGCCATTCTTGGCTTGAAATTAAAATTGATTTAAGCTTTGAAGCTCTCGATCATTTATCTAACTTTTCTCTCTCATCAGCCTCTCGTTGTCTTCCTTGTAGCTATGCACTTCTATTTTCAATCTCTTCACAATTTCTAGAAAAGTTTCTTGCTCCCCTCGACCCTTACGTCTGTTGGACTCTGTCTATACATTTCCAATTCTGGTATTCTAGAATTCAACCTTTTTATCATGGTAGGAAGCTCCCTCGCCTTCTTCCATTTATTCAATATGCATTCTGAGTTGATATGTTTAAATTCATTAATTCTGCAAAATGTGCAAGTGACCATATTGTCAGAATTAAGCATATGTTAAACAAAAATTGTCAATAATACTATATAAAAATAACACTTCCACGTTATCCTTAGGCTGATACATAAATCACTTCTTCACATGCGCTTCCTTCAAACCACTTTCCCAAGTGACCACGACTCGAAACCAAGGGTTGAATCCTTCCTAGCGCTTTTCTTTGTTAGAATTACTATATCTGAGATTATGTGGTTTAAATCTTTTGAGGGCTGAAATCAACGGTCAACAAGAGATCTGGGACGCAAGGCTTCTGGAGTTCTAGACTTTCCACACTCTCAAATATTCCAGAGTGCCAAGTCTTCGGACTACATGATTTGTTTCCACATATCATGTCTCGATCAACGACTAGGATTAACTCTGACCTTCAGGAATTCTTGACTCAAAGAAACTTGCAACACAAATTATCCAGAGTACCAAGTCTCCAGACCTTGGGATCTTGTACCATGTGTCAACTGTAATCAATGGCTGAGATGGAATCCGACCTTTGATCCTTTGAGAATCTTCAACCCTAACTACTTATTCCTTGAATCCTTTGGAGTTCCAAGTCTCCAGACTACAGGATCTACTTCCATATGTCTTATCTCGATCAATGATGAGGATTTACTACGCTCTTCAGAGATTTAGGGGGTTTCACCTTCATCACAGTTTATTCCTTCAGAACATCAAACTGGGGAACGAAGCACCAAGGGGGTGCTATGCGACAAAAAATAAGGCACGGACACATGGCCGTATTTGATGGGTGACACATGTCATATAATAACAAGAATGAAAAAACTTTGAAAAGAATCAGACATGGTGACACGTGGAAAGGCATCGAGTGTGTCCATGTCACCCTAGGTGATGTCAGCATGCCATGTCACTCTATTTCCTCACGAATTTGGGACTTTGGACCTTCGAAACAATGAAACTTTAGGATAATTCTCCACACTACACTACAAATCCCCCAAACATTGGATTCGTATGTAGGATGATCTATAGACACGTGTCCTTAAATATAAACGGTCTATATTTCTTCCAAAGTTCGATACTTCAAGGGTTTTCTTTGTCTAGGAAAGAAAAACTTCACCAAAATTTTTTGATCCCCAACCATCGGTCATCATGGATAAGATATTTTCCTTGGTTGATATTCAACCCTTCACCTAACTCTTGGATCCCCTACCATCAACTGTCGATGATTTTCGTTGGCGAACTTCCACACTTAGAATTTTTGACAAAATCCCAGGTGAATCTGTGAAGTTGATCTCCCGTCCAAGATGATATTGACCATTAATTTTCTCCAACTCCCCAAAAAGATGAAATGAATAGGAACCATCGATGTTCCTCATTTTCCAAATTGTTGAATCAATCCCAACTGTCGATTCGATAATTACGCCAAACTTTGTCCAACATTATAGATGCCATTAAAATTCAATTTTTTCGACCTTCCAAGTCGGGTTAGGCTTTGCAACTCCACAGATTGAATCCATTAAATTCTTAGACAACCCTAGAATCATTCAAATTAATATTCATTCATGAATTTGGGGATTTCACTCAAATTCTTCCACACATTTTCCCCAAATTCCCAGAGATATAAAAAATCGGTGACAACGAATCTTCTCGATTCACACTTGTTCTGGCTCGTAACAGTCCGGTGTTTGAACTAGAATCTTTGATACCAATTTCTAATGTCCTCATATACCCTAGCCCATAAACTCCACTACAATTATTCTTTGTTACCAAACTGTAACATACCCAACCTCCCAGAGGACATGCATGCCACACCAAGAATGCACCTCTTGGTTGATTTTGAAACGCTGATAATAATTAATTAATAAAGAAGCATGAAATACACACATACAATGATCAATATTCATACCACAACATAAAATACATGCACAATATACCATGCACAACATTAGCTAGAAAGAGTGCATATTATAGGTACAATCTCATGTATAATAATTTGATACACAACGAAAATAAATACATGAGAAAAGAAAACCATAACAGAGAGCACTTATATTTTATAAAAGAAGAAATCAACTAGTTGCAGAAAAAGGACGTTCCAACCAACTACAGACATTGTTGTTCCACGTCTCAAAAACAATGTCACCCCGAGCCAGGGATATGAATCCACAAGGATGGTTCTAGAGTGTTACTTGGATTCCCAAACCAATAAACACTCAATATCTCACAAGATTCTCCACCACTCACATCAATCCAAGTACCCAGCTCTCTTCTACCCAGCCTGCACCACCCAAGAGAATGGACCTCCACCCTTCTCTGCCACACAGTCCCTCAGGAAATACCTCTCCTTTCAGGGCTAAAGTGCAGTTGGTCCAGAATCTCCATGTTGGGACTCTCAGGACTCACAACTGTGATCAAAGTTGAACACATGCCAAGAATCTCAGACATGTAGGCCTCCACTCATGGATGGATTACACCAACAATCTCTCTAGACAAAAATCATGGTTGTTCTTCAACAATTTTTCTTCCTTTCCCAAGCCAAGACACGAAAATGAGGAAAGATGAGTGAGTGAATGAATCAATGGAGTGAAGAATCCATGAGAGAGGATGAACAGTGAAAAAAATGGGTGAATGAACACGTGAGGTGACTAGAAACAAAATCAGAATGGGGATGAGAATGAGAATGATCAAATGAACAAAATGAATGAGATAATTAGCCAACCGGAGAACCCCTTCCACAGACCAAGGAAAGGTTTTTGTGATTCGTGGGGATCAAGAACCTCTTGGCCTTCCCCTAAGAAATCATGTAATTGATTTCCCCCCCATTACAAAAAACAGGTAATATAAAATAAATAAGCACTTATCCCCTAAAGCCCCCTCTCTTGTGGAATCAAATCCCCCTATAACTCTAGTCCTTGTTTGTCTAGCAACCAACAATGTATTTATTATTAATAATGATCAAAACATTACATTTCTTAGGAACATTGTCCTTTTCATAATTGTTTGGGCACTCTGGCCTCTCATAAATGTAGCAGTACATTATTTAATATAAGGTCCCAAAGCCTAGGGTGTTACATGAAAAACTAATCAAGACAACCAATAAAGACACCAGAGGTAGAGGAATTAGCTGGAGCTTCGAATTCAGTGTCACAGGAAATTTTCCACAGATATTAACTACCACTGACGATGGATGACACGCCACTAATCCACATACCATCCAATTTGAGGTACTCTCTTTCGATAGCACTAGTTCCACCTGGTGTAAGAAGTGAGCGATAAATTCTTGAAAATGTTACCGTCCAAAATTTATGGACCATGACATCATTGTTGCACTGAAATTCCCAGAGTTGGCCAGGGAAAATCAATTTTACACTAGGAGTGTGCCAAGTATAGGATAAATCTCGATCGAGCCACAAGAGTGGGAGACAGGGTTGGAGAAGGAAAGTATATTGAACTTGTTAGAGATTCCACATTTCGGGCGAAGTGTGGAAATTAATGCATGTGTGAAGGTGTTGTTAATATGTGTTAATGTGGGGAAAATATATCTTGAAGCTGCAGTATCAATCAATATTGCATTGATTTCACATATTAAAGGAATTCCAAAAGATAACGAGGATCTGGGCATGTTGTTCAACAAGGCGAGAGAGTGAGTCCTCTCTGATTTGATGAAAGAAAAATTCTAGACATATAGAGGAAAGGGAGGGTTGGATGTGAAAAATATTAATGATAAAAATGATAGGTTCACAACACAAGTACTGGCCTACAAGTTTTTTTGCAAGTGGAGGAAAGAGGAAGTATCAACCGCACTCATAACAGCTATAGAGAAATATGTGTAAGGGGTTCAGATGAACTGGGCCACGTTCTTGGTGAACTCATTTTTACAGGTTTGAAGTAAGTCCCAAGAAAAGGGAATGGAATTCCATTATGCATGGTTGTTGATCTTGATTTCACTCGTTGGGTGGAAAGAACCACGGTATTACTAGTGCATGCACACATCAGGCACATACAATTTTGTTGGGAGTTATGCCAAATTATGGAATATGACAATTAATAGAAGACAAAACAACAATAATGAGAAATGTTTTGTATACTTGGAAAATATCATGCATTTATTTGCACACACATGGCACATATCGGTAGAGACAATAGAAAAATATAAGTATATTGTGCGATTTAGAGATGACACAAACCACATGTACATGTAGGAAAAGAAGGATCCAATGCTCCAATGGTTTCCAACTAGTTATAGGTTGAAAACAAGGGACATGTTCTTGATAGTGAATGACTGGGAAGAAGGTTGGAAGAGCCCCACATAGAAGATAGGACAATTAGAAGAGGAATAAGAACAAGATAAAAGTGATGAGGAACAATATGACGAGCAGGGAAATGATCAAACTAATGGCTCAGTTGATATGATTGGACCATCCATGACAGAGGCTCAATAGGAAAGAGTGAAATGAAAGGAGAAAGAAAAAGAATCAACAGGAGGGCTGTGGAAAAAGACTAAAGTGCATTGAGAATCCCCAATGTATACTTTGACGAATGATGATATAGACAAAATAGGATAATAGGTATGGGATGCCACGAAAGAAATAATGGAAGAAGCAGTAAGGAAGCATGAAGAGAAACAAAAAAACATGCAAGATCAATTGGAATCACTTCAATGGCTCTTAATAGTTTCTAGCCTAGCAAGAGAGAGATGAACTAAGGGAGAACCATCCATAGGTCAAGGAAAGGAAGTAGATAGTGCACAACTAGCCTTGACCTAGTTAGCAACTAGGCACACGATACTACAACTTGAGATATATGCACTATAATTTTCGACGATTGAATTGCAACAATAGGTAAATGCACTAGGACATATGAAAATGGTTGTATCGAGGTTGTTGATGAAAATAATACAATATTTGTAGCTACATATGTTGTAAGAAATTCATAACAAAGAGAAATAACATCATGATATCACTAGAATAATGGATGGATAGGTTCATTTGAAGCATCAATATGATGCTACGCTTCAAAAAATGGAGGTTGAAGGATGGGTGGAGGAGGTACTGAAGGATAAAATCGAGTTTGAGGAAAGGGTTAGGAAATCCCTTAAGGAGAAGGAAGAAGTTGAACATATAGCATAGAAAACCAAAGAATCTATCCAAAAACTATACAAAGAAATTCCATAAGTCTTCATAGTAGTAGAAGATACTATGGAGGAACAAGCATTAAAGATAGTTGAATTCATTAAGGAATTCATAGTGTATATTCAGGACTTATAATTGAGGAGAATTCCAGGAACACCACTAGAAGTGCGAGAAGGCAGAGAAATAATGGTGATGACAGTAGTTTCCAACATTACGAGGATAGAAGGAAAATGCTCAAAACTCTATGAGGAGAGCACATAAGTTTGGAAAAAACTAGTAGAAGACCTAGAGATGAAGGCCATAGAGGCCAATTTAAGTGAAGCATAAGAACATGCACAACAATTTTCAAAAAGGGTTGTTACGCTTCCACTAGTGGAATGGATGACAACCATTTTGGCTCAGAGGTAGGCATATGTAGAAGTGGAGAAAATGAGTTATCATCAAAATATCTTTCAACATCGATTGGGACCACTTGCAGGAATAAGTAGTGAGGATAATAACGGATTTGGCCACTGTGCAAAGAATGTTCAAACATGAAGCATATGAAGTTGAAGAGAAAATCACAAGCTTGACTGTGAAGGGGGCCAAGGAGATCATAGAAACATAGGCCATCATAATCAAAGAAGTGGAGGTAGAAAATGAAGCCTCCCAAAATTTTGTTGCAACATGGAAGAGAAAGCAATAGGCCTGAGTGGATCAGGATGAGCCACAGGTGAGTGTTGGGGGCCTGTTGGACATGTAGTTTTGGAATACAGGTTTGGGAAAAATACTAAGTACAGAAGAAGTGCATAGAATATGTGCACAGAGGATAAGAACAAAGATGAGGAAGTACATATCTGAGACGCATTGAGAAGGACATCGCATAGTAAAAAGAATAAGACAAAGAATAAATCAAAGAGAAAAATAAAGAAAAATAAAGCATGAGAAGAAAGAAGATGAAAAGGAGATATGAAAGATCAACATTATAAATATGGAAGTATGTGCAAAAGAAACATGCATATGAAAAAGAAGAAGAAAATAGCCGAACAACTAGTTAAATGAATTATCCATTCAATGTAATGGTTTTTTTGGATGAAACAAGTAGGGTTTTAAGCCCTAGATTTGATGTATAAATATGTAATAGGTTGGGAGATTAAGGGTTTTGTCTAGATATATTCAGGTCCTATCTTTGATATGTTTTTGGGTTCTATTCCCATTATTTTTTGGGTTTTAGTCTGCAAAAGAAAGGAATATTTGTCTAAATATAAGGGGTGATGCAAAGAGACAGAGGCTTGCATTGCATAATAGATAGGCTAGGAGAAAAGAAAGATGTATAGGATATATCATTGCAAGCGTAGTGTGAAAACCTAAAGCACTTAACAAAATCATAATAAAGAAACCAACCATTTTGGACATAGCCTTGAGTTGGGTGAACCACGTTAAATATTGAGTGACATTTCTTTTATGTGATTGATGATGAATTTTTTTTCGGATACATAGTAGATTAGATTTTCCTTATGGTTAATCTTTATGTAAATAATCATGATTGTTATAGGAATGAATTTATCCAGTAATATGGAATAGTTTGATAATATAAATCTGAATCGCTAAGTAAGTAATACAAAATAAGAACCGAATTACGCATAGATAACTAATAAGGAAGAAGGAACATAATGATTGCCTCCCAATTCCCCACTACTACAAAAACTTGTTTCTCGTAGTCCCAGTATATACCTCGGGTGAGACTTCATCTACACAAGCAAGAGATGTTGAAAGGGCCAGTGTCTCGTGGGTTTTTTGGTCACAAATAAATTGAACCTAGGATCTTATAAACTGCGCATAGTGCCAAAATTACCATGAGGAGCAGAAGATAGTTGAGTGGGTTTTTGACCCATGTTTCACATTTTGTTGTGGTGAGGATGTTGCTTCTTGGGATTTTTGGATTTATCTTTTTGTTGGGACACTAAGGATTTGGTTGAGGTACTTGGAGTGATGATCACTCCAAGTTGCACAAGCTTATATTTATCTCTAATGAAAGCATCCCAAAAAGACATAAGAGAGAGCTTTTTACAAGTAGTCCATAGAGATTCTCTGGTGGAATAGAAGGTAGATACAAACACTGAATATGCACTACCAAGCTTAGAAAGAATAATCTATACAAAATTCTCTTCTTCCAGTTTTATGTTACATTTTGCACATAAAAGTCCAAGTGTTTTGAACTTAGATAAATGGTCTTCAATGCAAGAAAAATTATTTTGACTTAAATTCATTATCTTATTTTCTATCCGGTGGGCTTGAATAATATTGTGTTTACCAAACACAGATTCAAGATTTTCCCAAGCTTCATCAAGGTCATCAATTCCTTGAAGCTGAAACCTTAAATCAAGAGAGATGGGCATTCCTATCAATCGACTTAGTTCATCATTCTTGTTTTCATATTTGATTTTCTTTTCATGATCAATAGGTTCTAGTTCTTTTCCCAAGGTAATCTAGTACAATCCTATACTTCTTAATGAATACTCCATATGGGATTTCCATTTGAAGTAGTTAGTGTTGGTGAGAAAAATGTCACTGGAAGAATTCGTATTAAATATATAGACAATATGGATTCAAAATCTGAAATTGATGACATGGATGGAAATATCTCGAAAAATCAGGTTGTTTAAAAAAAATGGCACTGGAAACGGACTTCAGATGTGAAAGTTATTCCCTCTTGAAAAGAGGTATAAACGGTAAACAAAAAGCCATGTGGCAAGTAAAAGTTGGTCCACGTGGTGATAACCCTCCCAATAACCTCACTTTTACAAATAAGTTTCTTATGAAGTGACCCACTTTTATAAAATAAGCAGGTATTACAATGAAGTTGCTTTATAAAGGAAAGTTACATGCAAAATAAATAACCTTAAAATAAAATATTAAAGCTACTTATAGTGATTCAATTTTATAATTGGAGTGAATTACACTTTACAATGGATGCATGAACATTTTCAAAAGAAAGTAACAAAAAAGAGACTTGAACTCAAGATCTCTTACTTAGTAAAACAACTTTCAACCTTGTGAGCTAGTGAAAAACACATTGTATTGTTTAGAAGGAGGATTGTTGTTTTTGCTGAAGATGACTTTGGAGAGTGTGCTCATAAAAAAATATTTTCACACAAGAAAATTATTTTCTTCTTGATGACAACAAGGGTTAGATCTCGGTTAGCTTACCTGGAATATGAAAAATTTTCGATCTGTTTTTTTTTTCCAAGATCGCATAGGGAATAGGGAAAAGAGAATACATAGAATCCAAAAAAGTAGCAACCAAGAAATAAAAAGCATAAAACCAAAAAAATAACTCTGTAAAAATACAAAAGGGCTTATTTGGGCTTCCAGATCTAGTTGAAATGGTCGTATATTGGGAAAATGGAAACCTTTTCGAGTGAAACAAAAAGAATTCTTGATTGAAAAGATCACTCCAGATGCAATGGAACTAACCTCTCATCCCAAAAATGTATGAAAATGGTAGAAACCATATATGAGGCAACAATACTTCACGATCTCAATCTACAATGGGAGCAAATATTCAAATTATCTCTGATACCATGTTCAGAAACAAAGGTATTCAAATAGAGGATGGAAACCTTTAGTAACCACTCACAAAACCAAATTAGATATCAACACACTAATATTTTGATGTGGTAAAGCCCCTATGGGGAAACATCCACGACCCCAACCAACATGGCCACTTGGAGAAATTTATTAATGCAAAATAATAAGATTACAAAGATATTTACAAGAGAGTTTATCATAATCAAACATCAACAAATGACCCTCCATTCTCTTTAAATAGATATTGTGGTAAAATCAAGTGTTAATAAATGGATCAATGTAGTCGTTAAGATCAAGGAGAATATGAACCGTTAGATCACTCTATGTCAGGAAAATATAGTGACCGTCAGATTTCCTAAATAAAAAAGCATACTAAATAAACACACTAATAAACACACTTTTACCTAACAAAAAATTAGAGCAATTGATCTTAGCTAACTCCTAATTGTCTAAATATCCTAACAACTATTATCTAGGAAAAATACTCTTACTTGGGAAAAACTAGTGAGAAGAAGATTTGAATGTTCTCCCCTTTTCCATAGGTGTAGATATTAAGGAAAATCAATATATCACTTATTCAATTCTTTCCTAGAGGTGAATGCACTATGACACAAAAGTTCCACACATGTTTTACAATCCAAACATCTAAGGGATGACATCATTCAATATCTAAAAAATTAGATATCATTTCCATATGAAAGTAGAATACTAAATGAAGTATGGAAGTTATTCCTTGGTTTTCTTATATGGGCAGTCTGGAAGTATCACAATTTTTTCCTCTTCAAGAAGCATAAACGAAGTGAAGAAGACATATGTGACTTAGTCCAAACAAACATTTGTGAATCAATTGGAGCTATATCATGTCTAGAGGAAGACAAACACCCTCAAGGAAACGAGAGAATAATTTTTTCATCGTGGCAATTTGATCAATAAAATCATATATATATATATATATATATATTCCTCAAACCCAACCCAAAGGCCTTATCCAAGAAAACATGGTCCAAACATCTCCCCTTAGTTCACTAAGCTCAAATTTGAGCCAACATCCAAGGGAAACCCTAGATCATTGAGAGTATTAGGAGCATTAATGGATTCATCAAGAACCATCCTCTTTATATTTTCCCTTCATATTGATAAAAATACCAGCAACTGTGCCAAGTTAGTTGGAATGTATAAAGGAATGCAATTATAAATCCAACTTCATTTCAACAATATTATCATTCAAGGAGACTTCCACCTTTTCATCGAAACCTTATCAAGGATCCTTTATGGATCTAGGACATTTAAAATTTCTTACAATTTGCATCTCTCAATAGGGATTATGAAAATATCCGAGATTTCTAACTTCATGTTATCCATTATATCCCCCCTTGTATGAAGGAAGTGAATGACCTATTGAAAATACTATCCAAGATATGATATGGCCATAGAGTGGATCAAGAAAACCAAGATATGTTATGGGCATAGAGTGGTATAATCCTTGATTAACTAAGATATTAATTCCATCACATCAACATCAAGGACAAATGACCTCTAGGATGGGGTGTCCCACATGAGGACTTAGACACCCTAGAAATGAATGGAGGAGCCCAACTTGCATAGTAGGGTGTGTTAATTTTATGAGAAAATGGAGAAGATAAAGGATGGAGGCTATGAGTATATAGATAGTCCATACAAATTATAATTCTAGGAATGATTTTGGGAGGATGAAAACATTGTGCACCATCAAGGAAGAGACAAGGACTTGGATTTTTATAGATATCCCCAATTTGAAATGCACAGGGTTCATGGAAGTAGAAGAGGCTTTAGGGTGAAACAATGGTGCTGGTATCCTTCCCAATATTGGATCCCATGGCTGAAATATAAATTTGTTGGTTAGTATTTTGGTTTTATACTCCTTGCTTTATGTTTCAACCTTCCTTGTTTTATTACTCTGGATTTTATTTTACTATAAGATGAATTCAGGTGTTTGGGAATAGTTATTTCTAAGAACTAGGTGAATTAATTTTGGTTCTCGATTCCCTATAACAGGTTTCCAACCCTCCCTTTGGCCCATCCCAACATTAGTTTCCTTAGATTTAGTCTTTGGTAGCCTCAATGTTTCAATATACTTGTCACTAATGTGTTAGGAATATGTTATATTTTTTTCAGGGTTATCTCCACATGTTTTTCGTATAGACCAAGGGGATTGGATAAGCCCCATTTTCCAAAGTATTTAGGATCAAATCCCTCGAAAAAAAAAATTGAGCTATTTTTTGTTTGATTTTGGGTTATTTCTACTAATGGTTTTTTGAAACATTGTATTCTAATCCCAGTTAAGGGATTAGGGTTGTAATCTAATTAGGGTTAATGTATTATTTTTTTGGATACTATGGAATACATAAATATTGTATTATGTATCATAAAGTTACAATGAAGAGAATAAAGGTGTGACTCTAGGGTTTGTTGGTTTTTCGAGTTAAGGGTTTCTAGGGTAAATATTTGTGTACTTTGTGTATGCCATTGGTGCTCTTTCTATTTTTATTAAGAATAAGTAAGTAATTTTCACTTCAAAGGTTTAAAAATTACAATTGGTATCAACGTGAGACTATTGGCTTCAAGGAGATTGAAAAATGTAATTTTCAAAACTTTGAACTATGGAATATCAATATCGAGGACCTTCTTGTAGACAAAGAACAATGGGTCATTTTGGATATTGGTACTACACCTACATGTATGGTAAAAAAATATTGAATGAAGTTATATAGGAAGGAAAAAAGTACAATCAAATTTTGTAATTCAGATCCAATGTTACTTAATGTCTAGGTAGAATCTACAACTAACGATTTATGGGATTAGTTAGGGACTTTATATCAGTCTAAATCCCTTGAAAACAAGCTTTCCCTTCGAAATAAGTTGTACTACTAAATATGAATGAAAGAGACTTTATTATAGAGAATCTAAATTGTTTTAACACTATGGAAAGTTAGTTTTTTTCTATCAATATTAAAATTTTCAATGAAGATAAGTTCAATAGTTTACTATGTTCTTTTCCAAATTCATGGGATAGTTTGGTTGTAGCTATTGGGAACAATACAATAATATTAATGTTTTATGATTTGGTTGCATTCTTGTTATCAAAATAAATGAGGTAGAAAATCATGGATAGTTAGAGAAATTATTCCTTCACTATAAGAGGTCATTCCCATGATAGAAATAAAAATACATCTTCGGGAGGTATCTAAATCTCCAGAAAAATATTTAAAAGAATTATGGGAATGTGGTAATTTTGGGCATTATAGGAAGGATTGTATATCTAAAAGCATCAATAAAGGGAATGGATATGATGATGTTCCTTCCATATAAGGGAATACATCCTTAAAGGAAGGATGGGATGTGTACTTTGCTACTTCAAGCACACATTCAGATCATGATGTATGGTTGATTGAATCAGTTGCTTCTTTTCATATGAATCATCATAGGGAGTGGTTTTGTGAATACCAAAATTACAATGGAGGTTATTATTTCTTAGGATATGACTTGACAACCAAAATCACAAGATGTGGAAGAGTTAAGTTGATACTCAAGGATGGAAGCATTAGAACACTCCCTGTGATTTTTCACATTCCATAGATAGATAGAAACTTGGTATATGTTGTTGAAAGATTAATTGTTGAGAGATTAATTATTGAAAGATTAATTATTGAAATACTAATTAATAGTTGTTGAAAGATTAACAGTCTAAAATTTGATTGTTGAAATATTAATTGTCATTGAATTGTTGAAAGATTGGTTTTCATTGATGCCAACCCTTGAATAGGAAGTTAAGAGGTCGCCTGTCAAGGTAAAGTAGTTGTAATTTTTTTTTAACAAGTCGCATGTCAAAGTAACTGTAAACAAAAGTTAACAAGTTGCATGTGAGTTGCATGTCATAATGATTTGCATGTTAGTTGCATGTCATCATGAGATCCTTATTAATGCACACAGAAGAGTCAATTGACTATCGCTTCTATGAATCACTTTTGAGAATACGGGTTGGAGATTTGGGGTTGTGAGAGGAAGTCAACGAAGTCCACTGAAGGAAGAAGTTTGCACGAGGCACACATACGGAGAAGAAGTTTCAGAAAAAGTTTCTTCAAGTAAATTTGTTGGTTTCATGAGGAAAAGCATGGACATCCATGGGGTGCAGTGAGGAAAAGTGCATATACCTATGAGCAGGCAGTTTATAGGGTCACAAAAGTATGAGGAAAAATTGTTTCATATCAATGGTCTAAAAATATGGTCAGCTATAGGTTGAAGGTATGTCTTCATGTGTGTTTTAAGGTGATTATTTTGAAGAAATCAGGAACATATATGTCTTAGTGATTCATAAGCATTTGATTTGGATAATCATGTTATGGATCTTGGTATGAGGTATGTGTGGTTGCATTCTTGAAGAGATATCGAAATCAATAGAAAAAACATAAGTAGTATAAACAACATCAACAATAGGTTATTAGTGACAGAGGTAGTGACATATTGGTCTACATTTATATTTTGGGGCAGTTGGATGGGGCAAGGAAAGTTGGTTGTAACATCCTTCCAGTTGGAGCCGGTTTAATTACAGAGTTGGAGCTTCCTTCAGGTTGTAACCTGTAAATAGGGGGTTGAAGCCTCCTTCCAGTTGTAGTCAGGGAAATAGGACTTTGCTGCTTACAATGAATGTACTCTTTGATAAATAAGAAAATCATTTTGTGGTTTTTTCCTGCACTGGGTTTCCGCATAAAATTCTGGTGTAATGTGTTTATGTGATGTCTATGCATTGAATTATAGTGTTTTGAATGCTCATGATATTTATTGGAGGTTTTATATTGTGATTCAAATTAATAATTATGATCATACTGATTTACCCCCCCTCTCAGTTTTCCAACAATTGGTATCAAAGAAGGCCCTTCAAGAAGAATTATAACCACTGGAAGAAGATCATGGAATACACTAAGATTGGAGCACCTGTGTTTGACGGTGAAAAATGTACCTTCAAGAATAAAAGGATGAAAACCTTTTTATGGGAATAGGGATTTGATGTTTAGAAATCAATAGTATATGGGTATATAGCACCATCCACTCCCCCAACCGATAGATATGGAAAGAAACTCAGTGAAAAAGAATAAAAGGATAAAGGTACCATTCTGAGTAGTCTAGATGATCCAGTATTTGTCGAGGTTATGCATTGTGATAACACAAAGGATATTTGGGATAAAATACAAAATATCTATCAAGGACGTGCCAAAGTTAAGAGATATAAATTTCAAATATTCAAAGATAAGTTTGAGCAATTGGAGAACAAGGAAGATGAACACATTGCAACCTACCTTCTGTGAGTTGATGAAATAGTTAACACTATTAAGGGATTGAGAGTTGAATTTGATGACTCAGTGGCTGTTCAAAAGGTATTTATATCTCTTCCTATGATATTTGATCCTAAAATATCATCCCTATAAGAAAGATTAGATCTCGGTACATTGATCATGGATGAGCTACATGGAATATTTGTTGATTAAGGTTGGTTGTCATTGATGTCAACCCTTGAAGAAAGCCCCATAGCACAAAGGTTTGGGTATTGGACCCAATATTGTTTTATGTAAATAAGAATCATTATTGTTTTTTCATGGTTTATAAGAAGTAAATATGGATGAACACCAAAGTGGTCCCCTTATGGTGAAATCCCTCATGGGAAGATGCTTTGCGGAGTAATAGAAACCATGATTAATTGTGAAATAATGAGATGAAGGATAGTGAATTTGTCAGGGAAAATATCCTATATGGATGGTGATTTTCATTCCATTTCCAGTGGTATGTAGAATGTCACATAACTCCTCACGGTTAGAGAGTTATGACGATGCGAAGTTGGAGAATCCAGGTTTGGGTAATGGACCCAAGTTTGTTTGATGGATAATGGTATGATTGTTTCTATATTTGAAGGTAATACTATTCTATATGGATATTACATGTCATTCCATTTCTGTTTGTATGTGGAATGTCACATAAATCCTCATGGTTTGAGAGTTATGGCCTTACAAAGTTAGAGGACCCTCATATGTCATCTAAAAGCCCCAAAAGGTCAAAGTACTTAAAGTGGTTTAAGAGATTTTAAAAGGTAAATAATAAAGTGAAATGATGATTGTATTATAATTCAAATTGAATACAAAATAAATTATTTGAATAATAAATTTAATGGAGAAATTAGAAGTGGGTTAACCCTAAAATAAGGAAAGTGGGCGTAGTGACCTAGAAGATGTTTTTAAGGAAGCTACTTGGAGAGTATAAATAAGAGGCAAGGTTCTCTCATTTTAATTACACTTGAGCATATTGAATATATATGTATATGAGGTAAACAAGGATATCTAATCCGAATTTCTGAGGGAAGGTGTAGAAAAGAAGACCGAAATGAAAGGAACGATAAATTCTTTTGATGGTGCTTTCTAAGGTATGTTATGTATAGGTCATATCACTATTTTCTCTATAAATTTTTTTCTATAATGATTCAAACTGTGAAATTGATATTCCATTGAGAAAACATACCCAAGTATATGTGGTAAACAATTCATCTTGTGGGTCGTTGTATTTTGGGAGTTACACTTCGTGGAAAATAGAGTTTGTGGCCAGTCCTGAAACTAGTCAAAAACAGGTGTTTCGGGTAAAACCATCATAACTTCTTCATAACAGATCCAAATTTAGTGAGACAAAATGTGTTGGTTAGGGTACAGTCTGCAATATTTTTTGTAATAGTTTCATATCAATTCAACAAAAATTTCATGTGGGGCATGCTCTACAAGGTCTCTCTCTAGAATAAGACAGAATTAGGCAAGGTATGCCATTTTTTCTATAACTCCTTTTTTGAGAGGTTCCAAGTAGTGAAACCTAGAGGAATTTCAAAAAACACACTGAATAACATTGTGTATCAGTTTCATATATGTATACATTATAGGTTCAAAGTTATGATTACTTCAAGTTAGGATTGTTGACTAATGCAAAACTAGGCATGTGAGACTAAAGAACATTTTGATGAAAATGCTAGTCTATTTTTGTTAAAGTTAAGGAAGGTTTGCAGGAATGTGATCATATACACTAGGTATATTACAGAGCTACAAATCTGTTTTGTATGATGAAATTGATGAGGTATTTTGGTTGAGGTACCTGTTGAGTACATGGTTGAGACAAGTAGTTGATGAGTTGGCACATACATGAGGTGTATAGTTGATGATGTTGGTACATAGTGATGAGTCATAGTTGATGCGTAGTTGACACATGATTGGTACATACTTGGTACATGGTTGGATGCACTTTTTAATGGTACAGGTTGATTACATGTTGTTTGGTACAGGTTGGTGCATGGTTGATGCACTTGTTTATGGTATAAGGTGATTACAAGTTGAGGTACAGGTTGATGCATGGTTCAGATTTATTGGTACAGGATTCCAGTGATATATCACACAGTGATAGTGTGATAGTGGTTCCATCATTATACTTCTACTTTGGGGTGGTAGGATGGGGCAAGGACAGGTGGTTCTAGCCACCTTTTGGTTGTAGATAGAGAAAATAGGGGGTTGTAGCCTCCTTCTGGTTGTAGCTAGAGAATTAGGTGGTTGTAGCTTCCCTCATGTTGTAGCCTTAGAAACTAGGGGTTTGGAGCCTCCTTCAAGTTACAATAGGAAAACAATGGAAGTTGGTGCTTATAATGAATGTAATTCTTCAAGACATATAAGAAAACGCATTCATGGTTTTCTCTCGATTTGGGTTTCCATGTAAAACACTGGTGTATTTTGTATGTGTGTGATTGTTTATTTCTTACTGCTAATTATTGGATAATAATTCTACATTGATATAACATTTAAGGAAAAAATATTATAATTATGCTATTACTGATTAACTCCCCCTCTCAGTAATCCAACAATTGGTATCATAGTAGGTTCCTTCAAAAGTCAGTTTAACTACTGAAAGGTAGATCATGGAGAGTACCAAATCGTATAAACATGGAATACCACGGTTTAATGGACAAAAGTATGATTTTTGGAGCATAAGGATGAAGACATATATATAGACACAGGGATTTCAAGTTTGGCAATCAATTGTAGATGGATACACAACACCAAAAGTTCCACCAACAAATGACAAAGTAGTGAAACTTGGTGAGAATAATTCCAAATCCAAAAATGCACTTTTGAATGGTCTCAGTGATACAGTATTCACCAAAGTTCCACATTGTAAATCTGCTAAAGAGATTTGGGACAAGCTTCGAAATATTTATGAAGG
This sequence comes from Picea engelmannii, assembly GCA_009831015.1. NCBI lineage: Eukaryota > Viridiplantae > Streptophyta > Pinopsida > Pinales > Pinaceae > Picea > Picea engelmannii. Next base: position 369,664 of record ML777294.1, on the reverse strand, counting down.
AGATTCAAAAATCAAAGCAGCAAATGTTCAAACTTACAAAGCTCAGTTCAAACAACTAAAAATGAAGGAAGATGAAGATATATCAACGTACTTCTTACGAATTGATGAAACAGTGAATGAAATCATAGGATTGGGAGAAGAAAACGAAGAATTTGTAATTGTTCAAAAGGCACTAAGATCTCTTCCTATGAGATTCAACCCTAAGATATCATCACTAGAAGAAAGATCAGATCTAAACTCAACAATCATGGATGAACTGCATGGAATCTTCACAGCATATGAGATGATAACTGAACAGGAAAATCCAAATGTAAAAGAAGAAGCCTTCAAAGCATCCAAAAGATCAAAGAAAAAGAAAAAGAAACAAGAATAATATCGAAGCAATATCAACGTCTCAGAATATGATGATGAAGTGGCCAACTTCATCAAAATACTGAACAAGGGAAACAACGGTAGGTATAGAGGTAAGCTTCCTTTAATTTGTTTTAATTGTGATGGTATCGGTCATTTTGCTAACAAATGTCCTCATAAGAAAAAGAGAAATGATGAAGGTTACTCAAAAGGCAGACAAACATATAAAGGTAAAATAACTACAAAGTAAGTTTTCAAGAAAATCTTTTGCACCAAATAAGACATCTCATCATCAGATGAAGATGAAGTCAGTGACAGTGAAACAGGGAGATTTATATGCATTGCAGTAGAAGACTCTGATAAAGTAGATTTCGAAGAAGAATATGAAGAAGCATATGAAGAAGAAATTGAAGAGGCATAAGTTGACTTTCGAGAAGAATTAATGAGTGCCATAGAAGTTATCAGAAGAGAAAAGAAGAAAAACAAGAAACTACAAGCAGAACTAGATAAGGAAAAAGACACTCAAGAACTAGAACAAATGATCACAAAATTGAAGGTTCAAATAGAAGAAGATAAAAGAATTGAAGAAGCACTCAAAGAACAACTAGAAGGAAAGGATATGATCATTGGAACCTAGAAGCAGAGATTGTCACACTAAGAAAGGATATTCAAAAGAAAAATATGCAGAATAGCTCAAAAGTTCTAGATGACATTATCAGCAGTCAAAAATCTCATATTGACAAGTCTGGATTTGGATACAATCAGACATAAAAGGGATCAAGCCCCAAAACAACAGAGCAAGAAAAAATCCAAAAAGCTATGCAGAAACAATCAAAGGGGATAAAAAGATATACAAGGAAGATTACAGGGACACTCCTCCATCAAGAAGATTTAGATTTCAGAATTAACAATAGATAGACAGGCCTCAAGAACAAGAAGGATTCATAATAGCACCTCCTTTCAGAAGATCTTGAACTACTAGGTATCAAACTATATTTTTTGGTTTATGTTATGCATGTAGTAATTTTTGACAGAAAGATGTAAATTACAGAGCTAACAACAGGAACAATAACTACTTTGAGAGCCATATACAAAGGGGTTATTCAATAAGACCTAGTGAAACACAGAGACAAAGTTACAATAGGTTTGAATATTTGAGCACTGAAGTGGAATGTTACAATTGTAAAAATTTTGGACACATGGACAAAAATTGCAGAATGACAATACCTCTTGTAGAACCTCAACAGAGTCACAAACAAGAACCTCAGAAAATGACATGGATAAGAAAGCAAGATCAATATAGCAATGAAGAATGTAAAACCATTCTAAAAGCTAAACAGAAGAAAAGTGGTTGATATGTTTACAGTGGATGTTTAAAACACATGATGGGTGATAGAGACAAGTTTCTTACATTACAAAAGGAAAGAGATGGTTCAGTCTACTTCGGAAATGATGATTCATCCAATATCATTGGAAAAGGCACAATCGAAATTGGGAACAATAATGAAAAGGCAGAAAACGTTCTACTAGTAGAAGATATGAAACATAATCTTTTAAGTGTGAGTCAAATGTGTGACCAAGGTCATAAAGTAACTTTTGATTCACAAAAGTGTGATATAAGAAAAGAAGGTTCAGGGAAATTGGTCGCTACAATTACAAGAACTTCAAGCAACATATATGTGTTAAGAAAAATTGGAAATGAAAAGTGTTGTCTAGGAAAGGAAAATGAAAGTTAGCTATGGCACAAAAGAATGGTTCACATTCTTTTTGATAACCTTTTCAATGTTAGAAAAATATAAAAAGTCAGAGAAATGCCCCATATCACGAAACCAACCAACACTTTATGCAAGCATTGCGAACAAGGAAAGAAAACAAAGACTAGGTTCAAATCAAAGGAATATTCAACAACAGAACCACTGGAAATTGTGCATACTGATCTAGTTGGACCAACTACAACAAAATCCTTAAAAGGTGAGAGATACTTTATGTTATTAGTTGATTATTATACAAGAATGACTGCAGTTTGCTTTCTCAAGAACAAGTCAGAAGCTTTTAAAAACTTCAAGATCTACAAGGAAATGGTTGAAAATGAGATGGATTCAAGAATCAAATTCTTAATATCGGATAATGGGGGATAATTCACCTCAAAGGAATTTATGGACTAATGCAGAAATCATGGAATAAAAAGGAAATTCTCCATCTCTAGGACACCTCAACAGAATGGAGTTGTTGAAAGAAATAACATGACAATACAAGAAATGGCTCGAACAATGATAATGGATTCAAAGTTGATAGATATTTTTTGGAAACAGGTAATGCCTACAATAGTTCACATTCAAAACAGATTAATGCTTAGAAACAACACTGATAAAACACCCTAGGAGCCATGGAAAGGAAGACTAGCAAATGTGAAGCACTTCAAAAATTTTGGAAGAAAATGCTACATCAAAAGAGAAGATGGAAGAATGGGAAAGTTTGACTCTTATGTGGACAAAGGAATACTTGTTGGCTACTCAAGTACAAGGAAAAAATACAAGTGTTACAATCTAAGATTAAACAAATTTGTGGAAAGCATCAACGTAAAAATTGATGAAATAGGCATACTAGAATCAAAGGAAGAAGAAAACAAATCAATGGAACAAATTTTTGAAGAAGAAGATGAAAAAGAAGTAGAAGAGGAAGATGAATATGAAGAGAATCCAACAGAAGCAGAAGAACAAGTTCAAAAGGTATCTCCAAAGACACCTAGCAAACATGTACATGAGAATCATCCTTCCGAACAGATTATTGGTAACAAAGATGCAGGAGTTGATACTAGAAGAAAAATACGTTCACCAGAACAAGCACACCTAGCACTATTATCTACAATTCAACTAAACTGTTTTGAAGAAGCCAGGAAGGATGAATTTTGGAATAAGGCCATGGATGAAGAATTGGATCAAATAGAGAAAAATGACACTTGAGAATTGGTTCCAAGACCAAATATTAAGAATGTGATCAACACAAAATGGGTTTTTAGGAATAAATTGAATGAATATGGACAAGTTACAAGGAACAAATCTAGAATGGTATGTTAAGGATATCCGCAGATTGAAGGAATCAACTTTGAAGAGACATTTTCCCCAGTTGTCAGAATGGAAGCAATCTATTTTCTTTTAGCTTATGCATGCTCCAAAAATGTTAAAGTATATCAGATGGACATAAAATCATCTTTTCTGAATGTGGAACTTGAAGAAGAAGTCTACATTGAACAACCATAAGGATTTCAGTTGTCAGTGAACACAGACTATGTGTGCAAATTAAAGAAGGCCTTGTATGGTCTAAAACAGGCTCCTATAACATGGTACTCCAGACTGAATAAGTATCTGCAACAAGCAGGGTTTAGAAAAGGAAGTGCAGACAACAATCTCTACATCAAGGTAAGTCAAGGTAATATTTTATTAATTGAAGGTTATGTTGATGATATTATTTTTGGTGGTTATGATGACAGGTTAAGCTAGGAATTTGCAAAAGACATGCAGAACGAATTTGAAATATCATTACTTGGAGAACTATCCTTCTTTTTGGGACTTCAAATACGTCAAAGCAACCAATTAATTTTTATTTCTCAAACCAAGTATATCAGAGAAATGATAAAGAGGTTTGGAATGAAAGATTGCAAACCAGTTGTCACTCCCACACAAATTAGTTGTAAGTTGAGCAAAGATGATGATTCAAAGTCTACAGATCAGAGGCAATATAGGTCAATGATTGGCAGCCTACTATATATGACAATATCTAGACCATATGTAATGATGGCAGTTGGACACGTGGCATGATTTCAAGAAGCACCAAAGGAATCACATGTATTAGCAGTAAAGAGGATCTTCAGATATCTCAAAGGAACAGAAGAGTTTGGATTATGGTATCCAGAAGGAAAAGATCTATTAATTATTGCCTACACATATGTAGATTGGGTAGGTTGTAATGATGAATGATGAAGCACCAGTGGAGAAACATTCTACTTAAGTGAGTGTTTGGTATCATGGCTAAGGAAGAAACAATCATCAATATCTCTATCTACAGCCGAGGCAGAGCATATTGCAGCAACAACATGGTGTACATAGGTTCTTTGGATGAAACAAACTTTGACAGATATACAGGTTGATTATGATGAGCACATTCCAATATATTGTGATAATACAAGTGCCATCAGTATCTCAAAACACCTAGTGATGCACTCCAAGACGAAGCACATTCCAATCAAGTATCACTTTCTATGAGAACAGGTTGTAGAAAAGAACATCAGAGTTGAGTATGTGGGAACAAAATAAAAAGTGGTAGACATATTTACAAAACCACTTCCATGGGAAGCCTTTGAATATCTTTTCCAAATACTTGGAGTTATTTCTACTCCAAAATGAATTCTTTTTGAATGCTTATCTTATATATCTTATATGTACACAAGGAAGCACCATAAGAGAACAATCCAGTCAGGGGGAGAAGCCCTGAAAGGAAAGATACCTTTTCCATTGATGACAAAGGGGGAGAGATTTGTCAGATGCAGAGGATAGAGGCATGGTTCCAGGGGGACCAGATTTATCATATGCAGAGGACAGAGGCATGCTTCTAGAGGGAGTAGATTTATCATATGCAGAGGACAGAGGTAGATTTATCATATGCAGAGGACAAAGGCATGGTTCCAGGGGGAGCATGAGTGATATGATTTCACTATTGCATCAGAGTGTTTCCATCAATGCCAAAGGGGAATATTGTTGATTAAGATTGGTTTTCATTAATGTCAACCCTTGAAGAAATCCCTATAGCACAATGGTTTGGTTAATGGACCCAATATTTTTTTATGTAAATATGACTCATTATTGTTTTTTCATGGTTGATAAGAAAGGAATATGGATGAACTCCAATGTGGTCCCCTTATGGTGAAATCCCTCATGGGAAGATGCTTTGCAGAGTAAGAGAACCCATGATTAATTGTGGAATAATGAGATGAAGGACAGTGAATTTATCGGGTAAACTATACTATATGTATATTTATTTTCATTTCATTTCTAGTGATATGTATAACGTCACATAACTCCTCACGATTAGAGAGTTATGACCATGTGAAGTTGGAGAACCCAGGTTTGGGTAATGGACCCACGTTTGTTTGATGGATAATGGTATGATTTTTTCTATATTTTAAGGTAATACTATAATAAATGGATAGTACATGCCATTCCGTTTCTGGTGGTATGTGTAATGTCACATAACTTATCACAGTTTGAGAGTTATGGCCTTACGAAGTTGGAGGACTGTCATATGTCATCTAGAAGCCCCAAAAGCTCAAAGTACTCAAAGTGGTTTAAGAGATTTTAAAAGGTAAATAATAAAGTGAAGTGATGAGTGTATTATAATCCAAAGTGAATACAAAATAAATTATTTCAATAATAAATTTAATGGAGAAATTAGACGTGGGTTAACCCTAAAATAAGGAAAGTGGGCCAAGTGACCTAGAAGATGTTTTTAAGGAAGCTACTTGGAGACTATAAATATGAGGCACGACTCTCTCATTTTAATTACACTTGAGAATATTTAATATCTATATGTTTTTGAGGTAACTAAGGATATCTAAGCCTAATTTATGAGGGAAGGTGAAGAAAATAAGGACGAAATGCAAGGAACGATAAACTCTTTTGATGGTCCTTTCTAAGGTATGTTATTTACCGATCATCTCACCATTTTCACTAAAACATTTTTTTATATAATGATTAAGACCATGAAATTGTTATTCCATTGAGAAAACATACCCAATTATCTATGGTAAAAAAATTATCTTTTGGTTCGTTGTATTTTGGGAGTTACACTCTGTGGAAAATAGGGTTTGTGGCTAGTCCTGAAACTAGTCAAAAACAAGTGTTTACGGTAAAAACATCATAACTTATTCATAACAGATCCACATTCAGTGAGACCAAATTTGTTGGTTAGGGTACATTATTTTTTATTCTGTGTAACAGTTTGAGATCAATTCAACAAATATTTTGTGTGGGGCATTCTCTACAAGGTCTCTCTCTAGAATAAGACAAAATTCTGCAAGGTATGCCATTTTTGCTATAACCCATTTTCTAAGAGGTTCCAAGTAGTGAAACCTGGAGGAATTTCACAAAACACACTGAAGAACATTGTTTATCAGTTTTAGATCTTTATACATTACAGGTTGAAAGTTATGATTACTTCAAGTTAGGGTTGTTGATTAATCCAAAACTAGGCATGTGAGACTACATAAAAGTTTGATGAAAATGCTAGTCTCTTGTTGTTAAATTTAAGGAATGTTTGCAGGAATGTGATCATATACACCAGGTATATTATAGAGATACAAATCATATTTGGATGATGAAATTGATGAGGGCTTTTGGTTGAGGTACATGTTGAGTACATGTTTGAGACAAGTAGTTGATGAGTTGGCACATACATGAGGTGTATAGTTGATGATGTTGGTATGTATTGATGAGTCATAGTTGATGAGTAGTTGACACATGATTGGTACATACTTGGTACATGGTTGGATGCACTTGTTTATGGTACAATTTTATTACAGGTTATTTGGTATAGGTTGGTGCATGGTTGTTGCACTTGTTTATGGTACAAGTTGATTACAGGTTGAGGTACAGGTTGATGCATGGTTGATGCATGGTTTAGATTTATTGGTACAGGTTTACATTGGTATATCTCGCAGTGATATTGTGTTAGTGGTTCCATCATTCTACTTCTACTTCAGGGTGGCAGGACGAGGCAAGGACATGTGGTTGTAGCCAGAGAAAATAGGGGGTTGTAGCCTCCTTCTGGTTGTAGACAGAGAATTTGGGAGTTGGAGCTTCCCTCAGGTTGTAGCCTGAGAAACTAGGGGGTTGGAGCCTCATTCGAGTTGTAGTTGGAAAACAAAGGAATTTGGTGCTTCCAATGAATGTAATTCTTCAATACATATAAGAAAAAAACATTCTATGGTTTTCTCTTGATTTGGGTTTCCATGTAAAACATTGGTGTACCGTGTATGTGTGTGATTGTTTATTTCTTACTGCTCATTATTGGATAACAATTCTACATTGATATAACATTTGAAGAAAAAGGTTTATAATTATGCTATTACTGATTCATCCCCCCTCTCAGTAATCCAACAATTGGTATCATAGCAGGTTCCTTAAGAAATCTGTTTAACCACTGAAAGGTATATCATGGAGAGTACCAACTCGTATAAAAATGGAATACCACAGTTCGATGGATAGAATTATGCTTTTTGGAGCATAAGGATGAAGACATATATATAGGCACAAGGATTTCAAGTTTGGCAATCAATTATAGATGGATACACAGAACTAGCAATTCCACCAACAAATGACAAAGCAATGAAACTCGGTGAGAATAATTCCAAAGACAAAACTGCACTTTTGAATGGTCTTAGTGATATGGTATTCACCAAAGTTTCACATTTTAAATATTCTAAAGAGATTTGGAACAAGCCTCAAAATATTTATGAAGGAGATTCAAAAGTCAAAGTAGCAAAGCGTCAAACTTACAGAGCTCAATTCAAACAACTAAAAATGAAGGAAGACGAAGATATTGCAGCCTACTTCTTACGAGTCGATGAAACAACGAATGCAATCATAGGATTGGGAGAAGAAATCGAAGAATCAGTAATTGTTCAAAATGTACTAAGATCTCTTCCTATGAGATTCAACCATAATATATTAGTACTAGAAGAAACATAGGATCTAAACTCAATAAGCATGGACGAACTGCATGGAATCTTCACAGCATATGAAATGAGAACTGAACAGAAAAATCTAGATGTAAAAGAAGAAGCCTTCAAAGTATCTAAAATATCAAAACAAAAGAAAAAGTAACAAGAAGAATATAGCAGGAGCAACGATGTCTCAGAAGATGATGGAGAAGTGACCAACTTCATCAATAGACTGAACAAGGGAACCAATGATAGGTATTGAGGTAAGATTCCTTTAATTTGTTTTAATTGTGGTGGTATTGGTAATTTTTGTAACAAATTTCCTCATAAGAAAAAGAGAAATGATGAAGGTTACTCAAAAGGTAGATAAACATATAAAGGTAAAATAACTACAAAGGAAGTTTTCAAGAAAATATTTTGCACCAAAGAAGACATCTCATCATCAGATGAAGATGAAGTTAGTGACAGTGAAACAAAGAGAGTTCTATTCATTGCAGTAGAAGACTCTGATAAACAAGACTCCAAATAAGCATATGAAGAAGAAATTCAAGAGGCTGAAGTTGAGTTCCGAGAAGAATTAATGAGTTCCATAGAAGTTATCAGAAGAGAAAAGAAGAAAAACAAGAAACTACAAGAAGAAATCGATAAGAAAAAGACACTAAAGAACTCGAACAAATGATCAAAAAATTGAAGGTTCAAATAGAAGAAGATAAAATAATTGAAGAAGCACTCAAAGAACAACTAGAAGGAAAGGACAGGATCATTGGAAACCTAGAAGCAGAGATTGTCACACTATGAAAGGATATTCAAAAGAAAAATATGTAGAATAGCTCAAAAGTTCTGGATGACATTATCAGCAGTCAAAAATCTCATCTTGACAAGTCCGAACTTGGATACAATCAGACATAAAAGGGATCAAGCTCAAAAACAATGGAGCAATAAACAAATCCAAAAAGCTATGCAGAAACAATCAAATGGGATAAAAAGATATACAAGGAAGATTATAGGGACACTCCTCCACCAAGAAGATTCAGATTTCAGAATCAACAATAGATAGACATGCCTCAAGAAGAAGAAGGATTCATAAGAGCACCTCCTTTCAGAAGATCTTCAACTAACATGTATCAAACTATATTTTTTGGTTTATGTTATGCATGTAATAATTTTGGACATAAATCTGTAAATTGCAGAGATAACAATAGGAACAATAACTACTTTGACATCCATACACTTAGGGGTTCTTCCAAAAGATCTATTGAAACACAGAGACAAAGTTACAACAGGTTTGAATCTTTGAGCACTGACGTGGAATGTTAGTAATGCAAAAATTTTGGACACATGGCCAAAAATTGCAGAATGACAATCCCTCCTAAAGAATCTCAACAGAGTCACAAACAAGAACCTCAGAAAATGACATGGATAAGAAAGAAAGATCGTTATAACATTGAATAATGCATAGTCTCTTTGCAAGCTAAACAGTAGAAACGCGGTTGGTATGTTGACAATGCATGTTCAAAACACATGATAGGTGATAGAGACAAGTTTCTTACATTACAAAAGGAAAGAGATGGATCAGTCTCCTTCGGAAATGATGATTCAGACAAAATCATTGGAAAAGGTACAGTCTGAATTGGAAATAAGAATGAAAAGGCAGAAAATGTTCTACTAGTATAAGATATGAAACAAAATCTTTTAAGTGTTAGTCAAATGTGTGACTAAGGTCATAAAGTAACAGTGAATGGACCCAAGTTTGTTTGATCAATAACAGTATGATTTTTGATATATTTTAAGGTAATACTATTCTATATAGATAGTACATGTCATTCGATTTATGGTGGTATGTGTAATGTCACATAACTCCTCACGGTTTGAAAGTTATGGCCTTACGAAGTTGGAGGACCCTCATATGTCATCTAGAAGAACCAAAAGGTCAAAGTACTCAAAGTGGTTTAAGAGATTTTAAAAGGTAAATAATAAAGTGAAGTGATGAGTGTATTATAATTAAAGTGAATACAAGATAAATTATTTCAATAATAAATTTAATGGATAAATTAGAAGTGGGCTAACCCTAAAATAAGGAAAGTGGGCCAAGTGACCTAGAATATATTTTTAAGGAAGCTACTTGGAGAGTATAAATAAGAGGCAAGGCTTTCTCATTTTAATTACACTTGAGAATATTGAATATATATAGTTTTATATGGTAACCAAGGATATAAGCTGAATTTTTTAGGGAAGGTGAAGAAAACAAGGCCAAAATGCAAGGAAGGATAAACTCTTTTGATGGTGCTTTCTAAGATATGTTATTTACAGGTCATCTCACCATTTTCACTATAATTTTTCTTTTATAATTATTTAGAACATGAAATTTCTATTCCATTGAGAAAACATACCCAAGTATATGTGGTAAAACATTCATATTGTGGGTCATTGTATTTTTGGAGTTACACTCCATGGAAAATAGGGTTTGTGTCTAGTCCCCAAACTAGTCAAAAATAGGTGTTTCGGGTAAAAACGCTATAACGTCTTCATAACAGATCCAAATTTAGTGCGACCAAATGTGTTGGTTAGGGTACATTATTTAGTATTCTTTGTAACATGTTCATATTAATTCAGCAAAAAATTCATGCGGGCCATGCTCTACAAGTTCTCTCTCTAGAATAAGCCAAAATTCAGAAAGGTATGCCATTTTTGCTATAACTCGTTTTATGAGAGGTTCCAAGTAGTGAAACATGGAGGAATTGAAAAAGAAACACTAAATAACATTGTATAATAATTTTGTATCTTTATACATTACAGGTTCAAAGTTATGATTACTTCAAGTTAGGGTTGTTGACTAATCCAAAACTAGGCATGTAAGACTAAAGAAAAGTTTGATGAAAATGATAGTCTCTTGTTGTTGAAAACTAAGGAAGGTTTGAAAGAATGTGATCATATACACCAGTTATATTACAGAGCTACAAATCATATTTGGATGATGAAATTGATGAGGGATTTTGGTTGAGGTACATGTTGAGTAGATGGTTGAGACAAGTAGTTGATGAGTTGAGACATACATGATGTGTATAGTTGATGACGTTGGTACATATTGATGAGTCATAGTTGATGAGTAGTTTACACATGATTGGCACATACTTGGGACATGGTTGGATGTACTTTTTTATGGTACAGGTTGATTACAATTTGTTTGGTACAAGTTGGTGCATGGTTGATGCACTTTTTTATGGTACAATTTGATTACAGGTTGAGGTACAGGTTGATGCATGGTTGATGCATGGTTCAGATTTATTGGTACAGGTTTATAGCGGTTATCTCATAGTGATAGTTTGATAGAGGTTTCATCATTATACTTCTAATTCACGGGGGCAGGATGCGGCAAGGACAGGTGGTTGTAGCCACCTTCTAGTTGCAGCCGGATATAATAGGGGGTTGTAGCCTCCTTCTGGTTATAGCTAGAGAATTGGGGAGTTGGAGATTCCCTTAGGTTGTAGCATGAGAAACTAGGGGGTTGGAGCCTCCTTCTAGTTGTAGCTAGAAAACAAAGGAAGCTGGTGCTTCCAATTAATGTAATTCTTCAAGAAATATAAGAAAAATCATTCTATGGTTTTCTCCCGATTTGTGTTTCCATGTAAAACACTGGTGTACTATGTATGTCTGTGATTGTTTATTTCTTACTACTCATTATTGGATAATAATTATACATTGATATAAAACTTGAAGAAAAAGGATTATAATTATGTTATTACTGATTCAACCCCCCTCTCAGTAATCCAACAATTGGTATCATAGCAGGTTCCTTCAGAAATCGGTTTAACCATTGAAAGGTAGATCATGGAGATTACCTACTCATATAAAAATGGAACACCATTGTTTGATGGATAGAAGTATGCTTTTTGGAGCATAAGGATGAAGACATATATACAGGCAGAGGAATTTCAAGTTTGACAATCAATTGTAGATGCATACACAACACCAACAATTCCACCAACAAATGACAAAGCAGTGAAACTCAGTGAGAATAATTCCAAAGCCAAAAATGCACTTTTGAATGGTCTCAATGATACGATATTCACCAAAGTTTCACATTGTAAATCTGGTAAAGAGATTTGGGACAAGCTTCGAAATATTTATGAAGGAGATTCAAAAGTAAAAGTAGTAAAGATTCAAACTTACAGAGCTCAGTTAGAACAACTAAAAATGAAGGAAGATGAAGATATCACAACCTACTTCTTACGATTCGATGAAACAATGAATGAAATCATAGGATTGGGAGAAGAAATCAAAGAATCTGTAATTGTTCAAAAGGTACTAAGATCTCTTCCTATGAGATTCAACCCTAAGATATCAACACTAGAAGAAAGATTAGATCTATAATCAATAAGCATGGATGAACTGCATGGAATCTTCACAGCATATGAGATGAGAACTGAACAGGAAAATCCATATGTAAAAGAAGAAGCCTTCAAAGTATCCAAAAGATGAAAGAAAACGAAAAAGGAACAAGAATAATACAGTAGCAGTAGCGACGTCTCGGAATATGATGAATAAGTGGCCAACTTCATCAAAATAATGAATAAGCGAACCAATGGTAGGTATAGAGGTAAGATTCCTTTAATTTGTTTTAATTGTGATGGTATTGGTCATTTTGATAACAAATGTCCTCATAATAAAAAGAGAAATGATGAAGGTTACTCAAAAGGCATACAAACATATAAAGGTAAAAGAACTACATAGAAAGTTTTCAAGAAAATCTTTTTCACGAAAGAAGACATATCATCATCAGATGAAGATGAAGTCAATGACAGTGAAACATGGAGAGATCTATTCATTACAGTAGAAGAATCTGATAAACAAGACTCCGAAGAAGAATATGAAGAAGCATATGAAGAAGAAATTGGAGAGGCAAAAGTTGACTTCCAAGAAGAATTAACGAGTGACATAGAAGTTATCAAAAGAGAAAAGAAGAAAAACAAGAAACTATAAGTAGAACTAGATAAGAAAAAAGACACTCAAGAACTAGAACAAATGATCTCAAAATTGAAGTTTCAAATATAAGAAGATAAAAGAATTGAAGAACCACTCAAAGAACAACTAGAAGGAAAGGACAAGATCATTGGAAACCTGGAAGTAGTGATTGTCACACTAAGAAAGGATATTCAAAAGAAAAATATGCAGAATAGCTCAAAAGTTCTGGATGACATTATCAACAGTTAAAAATCTCATCTTGACAAGTCTGGACTTGGATACAATCAGATAGAAAAGGGATCAATCTCCAAAACAACAGAGCAAGAAACAAATCCAAAAATCTATGCAGAAACAATCAAAGGGGATAAAAAGATATACAAGGAAGATTAAAGGGACACTCATCGACAAGGAAGATTCAGATTTTAGAATCAACAACAGATAGATAGGCCTCAAGAGGAAGAAAGATTCATAAGAGCACCTCCTTTAAGAAGATCTTCAACTATCAGGTATCAAACTATATTTTTTGGTTTATGTTATGCATTGAATAATTTTGGACATAAAGTTGTAAATTGCAGAGCTAACATCAGGAACAATAACTACTTTGAGATCCATACACAAAGGGGTTATTCAAGAAGACCTAGTGAAACACAGAGATGAATTTACAACAGGTTTGAATCTTTGAGCACTGAAGTGGAATGTTACAAATGTAAACATTTTGGACACATGGCCAAAAATTGCAGAATGACAGTCCCTCCTAAAGAACCTCAGCAGAGTCACAAACAAGAACCTCAGAAAACAACATGGATTAGAAAACAAGATTAGTATAGCAATGAAGAATGCACAGTCGCTCTACAAGCTAAACAAAAGAAACATGGTTGGTATGTTGACAGTGGATGTTCAAAACACATGATAGGTGATAGAGACAAGTTTCTTATATTACAAAAGGAAAGAGATGGATCAGTCTCCTTCAGAAATGATGATTCAGCCAAAATCATTGGAAATTGCATAGTCCGAATTGGGAACAAGAATGAAAAGGAAGAAAATGTTCTAATAGTAGAAGATATGAAACATAATATTTTAAGTGTGATTCAAATGTGTGACCATTCTCATAACATAAATTTCGATTCACAAAAGTGTGAGATAAGAAAAGAAGGTTCATGGAAATTGGTCTCTACAACTGCAAGAACTTCAAGCAACATATATGTGTTAACCGAAATTGGAAATGAAACGTGTTGTCTAGGAAAGGAAGATGAAAGTTAGATATGGCACAGAAGAATGGGTCACATGCATTTTGATAACCTTGTCAAAGTCAGCAAAAGAGAAGAAGTCAGAGAAATTCCCTAGATCACGAAACCAACCAACACTTTATGCAAGCATTGCCAACAAGGAAAGCAAACAAAGACAAGGTTTAAATCAAAGGAATATTCAACAACAAAACCACTGGAAATTGTGCATACTGATCTAGTTGGACCAACTACAACAAAATCCTTAAAAGGTGAGAGATACTTTATGTTATTAGTTGATGATTATACAAGAATGACTGCATTATTCTTTCTCAAGAGCAAGTTAGAAGATTTTAAAAACTTCAAGATCTACAAGGAAATGGTTGAAAATGAGATAGATTCAAGAATCAAATGCTTAAGATCGGATAATGGAGGAGAATTCAACTCAAAGGAATTTATGGACTAATGCAGCAATCATGGAATAAAAAGGAAATTCTCCATCTCTAGGACACCTCAACAGAATGGAGTTGTTGAAAGACAGAACATGAAAGTACAAGAAATGGCTTGAAGAATGATAATCGATTCAAAGTTGACAGATATTTTTTGGACATAGGTAGTGCATACAACAGTTCACATTAAAAACAAATTAATTCTTTGAAACAACACTGATAAAACTCCCTACGAGCTATGGAAAGGAAGACCAACAAATGTGAAGCACTTCAGAGTTTTTGGAAGGAAATGCTACATCAAAAGAGAAGATGGAAAAATGGGAATGTTTGACTCTCATGTGGAAAAAGGAATACTTGTTGGTTACTCAAGTACAAGGAAAGCATACAAGTGTTACAATCTAAGATAAAACAAAGTTATGAAAAGCATCAACGTAACAATTGATGAAATAGGGAGACCAGAATGAAAGGAAGAAGAAAACAAATAAATGGAACAACTTTTCAAAGAAGAAGATGAAAAAGAAGTAGAAGAGGAAGATGAAGATGAAGAGATTCCAACAGAAGGAGAAGAGCAATTTCAACAAGTATATCCAAAAGACACCTAGAAAACGAGTACAGAATAATTATCCTTCATATCAGATTATTGGAAACAAAGATGTAGGAGTTGAGACTAGAAGAAAAATCCATTCACCAGAACAAACACACCTAGCACTCTTATCTACAATTGAACCAATCTGTTTTTAAGAAGCCAACAAGGAAGAATTTTGGAATAAGGCCATGGATAAAGAATTGGATTAAATACAAAAAAAAATTGCTTGAGAATTGGTTGCAAGACCAAATAATAAGAATGCGGTCGGCACAAAATAGGTTTTCATGATTAAATTGAATGAATATGGACAGGTTACAATGAACAAACCTAGATTGGTATGTAAAGGATATGCACAGATTGAAGGAATCGACTTTGAAGAGATATTTGCCCCAATTGGAAGAATGGAAGCAATCCGTTTGATTTTAGCCTATGCATGCTCCAAAAATGTTGAAGTATATCAGATGGGCCTAAAGTCAGCTTTTCTGAATGGGGAACTTGAAGAAGAATTCTACATTGAAAAACCAAAAGGATTTCAGTTGTCAGAGAACACAGACTATGTGTGTAAATTAAAGAAGGCCTTGCATTGTCTAAAACAGGCTCTTAGAGCATGGTACTCCAAACTGGATAAGTATTTGCAATAGGCAGGGTTCAGAAAAGGAAGTGCAGACAACAACTTCTACATCAAGGTAAGTCAATGTAATATTTTATTAATTGAAGTTTATGTTGATGATATTATTTTTGGTAGTGATAATGACAAGTTAAGCCAGAAATTTTCAAAAGACATGCAGAATGAATTTGAAATGTCGTTACTTGGAGAACTATACTTCTTTCTGGGACTTCAGATATGTCAAAGAAACCAAGGAAGTTTTATTTCTCAAACCAAGTATATCAGAGAAATGATAAAGAGGTTCGGAATGTAAGATTGCAAACCAATTATCACACCCATGCAAACCAGTTGTAAGTTGAGTAGAGATGATGATTTGAAGTCTACATGTCAGAGGCAATACAAGTCAATGATTGGAAACATACTATATGTGACAACATCCAGACCATATGTAATGTAGGCTGTAGGATAGGTGGCATGATTCCAAGCAACACCAAAGGAATCACATGTATTAGTAGTAAAGAGGATCTTCAGATATCTCAAAGGAATAGAAGAGTTTGGATTATGGTATCCAAAAGGAAAAGTTCAATAACTTATTGCCTACAGAGATGCAGATTGGGTAGGTTGTATTGATGATCGACAAAGCACCAGTGGAGTAGTGTTCTACTTAGGTGAGTGTTTGGTATCATGGATAAGCAAGAAATAATCATCAATATCTCTATCTATAGCCGAGGCAGAGTATATTGAAGCAACAACATGTTATACATAGGTTCTTTGGATGAAAAAAACTTTGACAGATATACAGGTTGCGTATGATGAGCCCATTCCAATATATTGTGATAATACAAGTGCCATTAGTATCTCAAAACACCCGGCGATGCACTCCAAGACGATGCACATTCCAATCAAGTATCACTTTCTATGGGAACAAGTTGTAGAAAAGAACATCAGAGTTGAGTATGTGGGAACAAAAGAACAAGTGGAAGACATCTTTATAAAACCACTTCCATGAGAAGCCTTTGGATATCTTTGCCAAAGACTTGGAGTTATCTCTACTCCAAAATGTTTTTTTTTTAATGATTATCGTATATGTCTTAGATGTAAATGAGGAAGAACCATAAGAGGATAGTTCAGTCAGGGGGAGTAGCCCTGGAAGGAAAGATACCTTTTCCATTGATAACAAAGGGGGAGAGATTTATTAGATGTACAGGACAGAGGCATGGTTCCAGGGGGAGCAGATTTATCAGATGCAAAGGACAGAGGTAGATTTATCAGATGCATAGGACAGAGGCATGGTTCCAGGGGGAGCATGAGTGATATGATTTTAGTATTTCATAAAAGTGTTTCCATCAATGCCAAAGGGGGAGATTTTTTACTAAGGTTGGTTTTCAATGGTGTCAACCCTTGAAGAAAGCCCGGTAGCACAAAGGTTTGGGTAATGGACCCAAGGTTGTTTGATGTAAATATGAGTCATTATTGGTTTGTCATGGTTGATAAGAAGTAAATATGGATGAAATACAAAGTGGTCCCCTTATGGTGAAATATCTCACGGGAAGATGCTCTGCGGAATAAGAGAACCCATGATTAATTGTGGAATAATGAGATGAATGAAAGTGAATTTGTCAGGGAAACTATACTATATGGATAGTTCTTTTCATTCCATTTCTGGTGGTATGTTTAATGTCACATAACTCCTCATGTTTAGAGAGTTATGACCATGTGAAGTTGGATAACCCAAGTTTGGGTAATGGACCCAAGTTTGTTTGATGGATAATGGTATGATTTTTGCTATATTTGAAGGTAATACTATTCTACATGCATATTACATGTCATTCCATTTCTGGTGGTATGTGGAAGGTCACATAACTCTTCATGGTTTGAGAGTTATGGCCTTACAAAGTTGGAGGACCCTCATATGTCATCTAGAAGCCCCAAAGGGTCAAAGTACTCAAAGTGGTTTAAGAGATTTTAAAAGGTAAACAATAAAGTGAAGTGATGAGTGTATTATAATTCAAAGTGAATACAAAATAAATTATTTCGATAATAAATTTAATGGAGAAAATAGAAGAGGGTTAACCCTAAAATAAGGAAAGTGGGCCAAGTGACCTAGAAGATGTTTTTAAGGAAGCTACTTGGTGAGTATAAATAAGAGGCACGTCTCTCTCATTTTAATTACACTTGGGAATATTGAATATCTATAGGTTTTTTAGGTAACCAAGGATATATAAGCCGAATTTCTGAGGGAAGGTGAAGAAAACAAGGCCAAAATGAAAGGAAGGATAAACTCTTTTGATGGTTCTTTCTAAGGTATGTTATTTACAAGTCATCTCACCATTTTATCTATAAATTTTTTTTTATAATGCTTAAGACGATGAAATTGATATTCCATTGATAAAACATACCCAAGTATTTTTGGTAAAAAAATCAGTTTGTGGGTCGTTGTATTTTGGGAGTTACACTCCGTGGAAAATAGGGTTTGTGGCTAGTCCTGAAACTAGTCAAAAACAGGTGTTTCGGGTAAAAAGGCCATAAATTCTATATAAAAGATACAAATGAAGTGAGACCAAATGTGTTGGTTAGGGTACAATATTTAGTGTTCTTGTTGGAGCATATCCCTAACTTACATTAGTTTATACCTAGCCTAGACTCCTATATCTTGGTTAATACATTCATTTACACTTTATTTCACCTAATTTGGCCACATAGAGAAGAAGGGCGCCTCATCCCTAGATTTTAGGGAAAACTGCTAATTTTAGATCAAGACTCAACTCCCGATTCTTGTTTTTCTTGATTTTTCTTGATTTTCTCGATTTATTCTTGATTTTCTTGATTTATTCATGATTTATTCCAACTCCCCCATGCAAAAACTCATCTATTATTAGGGAATGCACACCTCCCCTTTGAGTGAGAGATGTATTCCTTAATTAATGATTTTTGTCGTTACTATTATTAGTAACTACTATTTCGGGTCAGTTAAGTGAGTTGGAACTGCTTCTCTTGTCGGTTAAGTGAGATTAAGTGGGATAATGCGCATCACTTGAATATTGTGGACATTAATGAGTGTGTGACATGTATATTTAGTGGTATAGTTCAAACTATGTGGTCTCCCTTAGCTTATGACACCTATTTTAGCTATTTCTAGCTTTTTTTGACTAGAATTTCTATGCTCGAAATTCTATATATTCACGTCCTCTCTTCTTTTTGAGGATGGTTGCTCATGTATATTCATTTTTTATTAATATAATTCTCTTATTTATGGAGAAAAAACTTTCTCTCATCTCTTGAATATCAGCAAATTGTTTTTGTTCAATTTAACTAGAATTCTAGATCTATCGGGGTTTCTACAGGAATTCTACATGGTATCAGAGCTAGATTGAATCTAGTGGATTGTACACAGTTTTATTTGCAGGTATAGATCATCAGGAGGCACATCAATAAGAAATGGATCATCTCTCTCATCCCACAAAACTCATTCTAAATCCTTTCAATTACTTTGAATGGAAGACAAAGATCTCTCTGCTCCTCCGAAGCAAGGGGCTTTACAGGGTAACAATGGGAACAGAGAAAGCACCGACTGTTGCAGTGGAAAAGATAAAGTATTTAAATAAATTAGATGAAGCAATTGGTCTTATATGCCTATCAATTTCCAGATATCTTCTCTTTCATGTAAATGGAGCCACTACTCCCGATGTGGTCTGGACCACATTGGAAGGACTATTCAGCAAGCAGGATGCAATGAGAGTGCATCAACTGGAGAATCAACTCATATACCTAAGTCCAATTCATTTTAGAAACCTACAAGAACTCTTCACCAAGTTAAAATACATCCCCATTGAACTTAATGCATGTGGAGTCAAGAAAGAGGAAGATCAACTCATCCTTTCAATTCTATCGAAATTAGGCCCTGAATATTCTGTATTTGTATCATCTTTTCAAGCATATAAATTGACTTAGGAAACATGGAAAATGTCTCCATTGAATGATTTCATTTCAGCATTGACTCAATAGAAAGATAAGTTAGTCCAAATGGGTGCCATCAAATGTTCCAAGAACCAAGCACTTGCGGCTACTAATGCTCCAAAGAGCAGTGGAAAAGACAAGAAAAAAGGAACGAGTAAATTTCCTGAATCGAAGAAGGAGAGATCCGCACAATATTCAGATAACTCTTCTGAGCCTAAGGGTAAGAAGAATAAGGAAAGAACACTTTTCAGCTACTGATCCAAAGGTTTTCATCCCAAATAAAATTTCATGAGGAAGACTATCAATGAGATGGCTAAGCAATTGTAGCAACACAATCTCACGGTGCCTGAAAATGCAAAGAAGAAAGATGATAACATAACAGGAGGGAGAGCACAATATGGTCATGATTTAATGGCTGTCACATCCACTCCATATTATTTGAGCCTTGATTCAGGTGCATAGAACCATATGACTGCATAAAAAGATGAATTTTCCTCCATCGAAGAAAGCACCAGATCCCCAATTTACTTGGGAGATGCCACACCTGCAAAGGTGTGCGGAGAAGGAATTGTTGATATTGAAGGGGGATGCTTCAAAAATGTGCTTCATGTTCCCTCACTATATGCAAATATTCTCTCAATATATCATATCACTCATTCTGGCTCTATAAGGAAGGTGGAGTTCACTCCAGACTCCGCAGTGATTACCGACATTTTCACAGGCTCACAGCTTGCACATGGAATTGCATATCACGATTCTCGTTTGTATTTATTTTCCCACTTTGTTCCTAAATATATTAGCACTGTATTTCTGTCACAATCTAATGATATCATCAATTTATGGCATGAATAAATTGTCCATATAAACTATAAGTACTTACATCAACTCATCAAGGAAAACATGGTAGAACGATTGCCAGCTATTAAATTCACAAGCAGTGTATGTCAAGGATGCATTCTTGGCAAGAATCCAGAGAAAAAGTTTGACAAAGGGAAGGTATAGAGAGATTCTTCACCTCTTGGGATGATTCACAATGACATCATGGGCCCATTCCCGTAGCCTTCAATCAGTAAGGCTCGATATGTACTCACCTTCATAGATGATTTCTCTCACTTTACTTGGGTATTTTTTCTGAAATTAAAATCAGAAGTATTTGAATGTCTTATAGAATTTAAAGCACTTGTTGAGAATGAGTCTGGGAGTAGGATTAAGATACTCTTTACTGATAATGGAGGGGATTATGTCAACAAATATGTGCAACAACTTTGTATTGATGCAGGTATACAACTACAACACACAGTGCCATATACAACACAACAGAACGGTGTTGCGGAGAGGAAAAATCGGTCCTTAAAAGAGATTGTTACAGGTATGAATTAACTGAGAGGGGGGGGGGTGAATCAGTTAGTGTAGATTATTAACCATTTACTCTCATTTCCAACTTTGAATTATTAATCTTAGTGGCAGTGAGTCTTTACTGTGAAATCCAGAGTTATAAACATAAAGCAGATAGTATAAAGAACAACAATCACACACAACATTCAGTCACAAGTACAAGACACAGATTTTTCAAGAGGAAACCCAACCAGGGAAAAAACCTCGTCTTCTTAATATGTTCAGCAAGCTTCAACTTCGTTACATCTCATCTTTTATGAGCACCAACTCATAGAGGCTACAACCTCTGATTGCCAGCACCAAC
>ML777294.1:281853-313811 GCA_009831015.1 Picea engelmannii | reverse complement strand
CCCCCCACTACCTCTCTAGCTACCTTACAACCTTTCACTCTAATACCAATTGTTAGAAAAACAAGATCGTGGAGAAATAAAATTAAAAAAAATGCGGAAATAAAACAAAAAATATACACAATATAATAGAGACACATATATATGTGGTTCACACAGTGTGGGATACATCCACCAGAAAAATTCCCAAGTCCTTCCATTTTATTATCCAACAAATGAAGCGATACAACCTACAACACACACACTGTATCTTCCTCTTCCTTCTCTCACATTATCCTCTATGAGAATACAATATTCACAATGATACATAGACACAATAAATTTCCCTCATAAAAGAGGGTTTCCTTCTAGGGAAAAAAACCCTAACATAACTTCTATCATCGGATCTGCGACCTTATAATGAACGGTCCAGATTTACTCTAAAATTATAATATACATTTACAAGGAAAATTTTCCTTCTAGATATTCTCCCCTGAACCCCCACCAGGGGCCCTCTTTCCCTCAGAACCCATAGTGGGGGTAAGACTCCATGGGATATAAACACGGCTAAAAAAAGACACCTATGAAATAGGAAGATAATCAGGCTCAACAACCAACAATTTCCTTTATCCTCACATGAGATTTTAGAAAAAGTATATGTATCAATTTGAACATGGTTCACCATAACCCTACTTTTTATTCCCCTCCATGACAAGCCATGATTGTTGGTCTATTGACAAATTAAGGAGGTTATTTCACCCTAACCAAGGTTATTGTTTTGATTTTTTTGTTGGAAATGCACTTGTTCTTGTGTTGGAATGAAAAACTACAATTCACTAGCATTCCTTCTAGAACAATTAGAAGGATGCAACCATTGATCTAGGGATGCTTTTGTCCTAACAATAAACATGGTTGTGTGTGCCCATTTATTGGCTCTAGAGAAAGCTAAGAATATCCATTATGGTGCAATAAGAAGTGTATTTAATATTGAATTTGTTATTGGCACTGCACTTGTTCTTATGTTGGAAGGAAAACTACCAGTCACTGTCTTTCTTTAAGGAAGAAGAAAAAGTATTAAACTATTTCTCAAGGATTTATTTGATCTCACACGAACTTTTAGTACAAGCATATGTATCATTTTGAACATGCTCACCATAGCCCTGCTTCTTATTACCCTGCATGGTGAGCCATGATTTTTGGTCTCTTGATAAATTAAGGAGGTTAATTCACCCTGAACAAGGTTAGTATTTTCATGTTTTTGTGGAAAATGTGCTTGTTCCAGAAGGAAATATAGCAGTCATAGTATTCCCTTCTATCACAATGAGAAACATGCAATCAATTCTCTAGGGCTAGTAGTCATTAGATTTTCTTTTAGAACAATCATAAGGGTGCAATCAATGTTCTAAGAATCCCTTTGGCCTAACAATCACCATAGTTAGAGTTCTACATTTGTGTGCCATTTTATTGGTTTTGGAAAAATCTAAGAGGATCCACAATGGTGTAATAAGAAGTGTATTTAAATATGAGTTTTTTGTTATATACACAATTGTTCTTGTGCTAGAACGAAAGCTAGCAGTCACTAGATTTCCTTCAGGAAAAAGAATTGTTGGGCCCTTCATTTTTGGGATAAGGAATCGAGAAAGTTTTGACTGATTACAAGTTGTGAAAGCTTCAAAGGAGGTTGGAAAACAAAGAAATAAAGAGAAACATAAATCAATTGGGAAAGACAACACAATGCTAGCTAAGAAAAATAGGTTACAAAAGAACAAGAAAGTGTGCAAGATGAGACAGAAAATGAAACCTAACTCATATATAGGATTGAACATGACTCTAAAAGGGTTGGGTTGTTGGGTCATTGTTGTTGTTGTTTCTAGGTTTTTGGTTAGCTATTGGTTTAGCTAAGTTGTGATCAAGTTCAGTCTGATATTTACCTCTCTACGAGGTTGTTGTCAGTTGAGTCAAGTAAGGTTTTGAGTCTATAATGTAATATGTACATATTTCCACAGTAAGAGATCTACGAAATGAGTACATAGCCAAGAGTCTGTAACAGAGCATTACTATGTATTTCTGAGTTTGTAACTGAAGAAATATTCTAAAGATAATATGAAGAAGGACCTAAATTTTCAAAATATTATGTGTCTCTATGTGTTTTACTTATGCATTACAGTACTTCTTTATGGTTTATGAGTTCCATATGATGATTGTGTTTCTAAATTCTTATTGACAACATAAGTAGGTTTGATTCTCACATATATGAGTTCATATATGTTTGATAGGTAGATGTCTTGCGTAAGGTCAGGATGAATCCTGAAGGTTCTGTCAATCCTCCTAAGTATTTTCCTTACTCTTCCCTATGTAATTGTCTCAGCAACGCTTCGAGTGAGACTTCTTCTCTTCAAAGGAGATGAAAATTCCAACACTCTAGAATACTTGGTACATTTTGTTGGTAACTTGAGAAGGACCCTGGTTTGATCAAACTTCCGCCAACAAAATGGTTTCGTTGCCAGGACCTGTGTTAAAAGGGAACCTGTAGCGAGGATGCTTCCACGAATTCACAAATCTAGTATTGACCAATGGTGGGAAATAAACTGTGAGGCCGTCATATGGAAAGAAGTATAAATGAGGGGTAAATCAATGGAAGTTACTCATGAAGCAGTATTTTACTCAAAAATATCGAGCGAACAGTATGATATTTTTTGGGTTAACTTTTCGGAAGAATTTTTCCACTCGATAAAGAGGATCGAGGAAGCTCCAGAGTTCCAAGAATGAGTCAAGAGTATATGTACTTGGGACATGAAAAATATTGCAACACTTCATCAGCTGGATTTTTCAGTCACACTGGCGATTGATTTCTAGGTCAATACCACATTGGACGGATATATTATCGAGTTTGCAGCTAAGAACCACCAATATTTTTCACACGCAGAGGATATTTTCAAGAAATATGCAAGGGGAATACTAATGAGAGAGATCCCCCTGTGGATTAAAGTTTTCTTGATGGAATAGGGGATGTTGACTATGTCCCTGATTGATATGGAAGTGTAAACACCCTCTCTTGGGGTAGGGTGAGGATGGGGTAGAGTAATGGCTTGAGAGAGGGGAAGGGTTCTTTGAAAAATGGGGGGGAAACAACAATAAATGGATTCAAGAGAAGAGTGAACCGTGAAGAGATCCTCCATAGTTGAGAAGTGGTGGCACGACAAGATCAAGAAAGAAGCAAGACATTCTAAGACGTTAAGGAAATAAGTCAGGTCAGGAGAAGTAGAGGAAAGACAAATGGAAGAGTTGCAAAAGATGAGAATACAGGAAAGACTAGCCAGTCAAATTTTGAGTGAGAGAGAAGCGCAGAGAGAAAGAAGTCCCAAGGAGGTTAGACAAGAATGAGAAGGTGTAGATGTAAGAGAGGAAGAAGTTGGCATGAATGTTGAAGAAGAAAGAGAAGATTCATCCCCGATAATAGGAGAGATCAGGAATCCGGCTGAAGAGACCATTCCAGTGGAAGAAAATGAGAACCCCCAGATTAAAGAAAAATTCCCCTAAGCTAGTGGCACCATCCCCGAATCACCCATACCCCAAGTGTATTCTATACAAGTGGTAAGTTCGATACTACCTTCTCATGCTAGTTTTGTTCCAGTATAATTAGTTAGTCAGTCACAACTAGGAAGTGAGAGTACAGGGAGAATATTGGGATCCCCTGGTAGATCCCAAGTAGGAATATTAGGTTTTATTTTGATAAGAGAAGTAAGATCAACAATGGCTAGCCATGCGGGAGGTTCTATTTCCTGATACCCATAATTTTGTGGTAAGGGAGACGAAGACGTTGAGAAACACTGTTTCTTGTGTGAAGCAATCTGGAGATCCAGAGGGACTCCATATGAAAATAAGTTAATCAAGTTCTAGACCACCTTGAGAGATCATGCTCTCAAGTAGTACATGAAGATCATTGATCTAGGAGTGATAGGAATGAAAGGTCAAGCATTCACTCTTGGCCAGGTACGGACGAGGTTCATAGAAGATTTCAAAATACCCCAGTCAGAACAACATGCTCTGTTTGAGCTACGTGAGATCCAACAATGGGAAGGGGAATCATCCTGGGAATACAACCATAATTTTAAAGATACCAGAGGGAGGTTAGCACATCCAATCCATGAGGAACATCAAAAGGAATGGTACATTCATGGATTTCTACCTCTAACCTAGATTTCGCTAACGCAATAGTGGATAGCCACTCTGACAGACGCCTTGGAAAAATCAATGAATATTGAAGCCATGGCAGGATATCCTGGGACCTTGAGAGTGACCAGACCCCCAGTATATGCGAACTTGGCACAACTACAAGGGAAAATATCGACACTTACAAAAAAAATTCAAGAGGTGACAATACCTAGACCAAGACGACCACAGGTCTGGTGAACTGGTTGTTATACAAAAGGACATCTGGTGAACAAATGTTTGCAAATGAAGGGAATGGGGCCTCCTCAAAATTCAATGGCACCACAACCAGTCCCCATCGGAGGTTTTACGAAAGTGTCTACAAACTTACCATTCCATAACCCTACCCTGTATCATGCTTTTCCAAGGAGCCAAGTAGCACCAACAACTGAGTATTTTGAAATATGTTGAAACCATGGGCATGGGCCAAGACAGTGCCTCGTTGTGAATAAATATTTGATAGTACCAAATACAGTACACTGTGAGTTCTGCGCATCTACCACACATACTACCAATCAATGTAGAGCATTGGATGCACTTGCAGATAGGTTATATCGAACAACATTCAAGGTGAATGAATACCCTCAGGGACCAGGAAGAGGTCGAGGAGGTGGAGATGGAGGAGACCTCAAAGGAGGAAGAACTGGGGGAAGAGGGCCAAGAAGATGTTATAATTGTGATGAGCAAGGTCACATGTCTAACAAATTGTCCTCATCCAAGGCGGCCATGATGCTCTCATTGCAAGACCAATGGACACGCAACTGAAGATTTCCTAGAATTAATAGCAAAATGGGAATATAGGGTATAACAATGAGGAACTAACCTCATTAGTGAAGAAATCAAGAGAGTTAGTAAAGGAAACTCTCCCAACCTCAATATCATTACTCAAGGAGGAGAGAAGACAAGAGATGATGTTGATGCTCTACCTTAGATCCAGAAAGCAACACCTAAAGAAGACAGGTACGACCTTCTAAAATAGAAGTTGTTCTTTAATGATTCCATAGAACTATTTCAAAATATTCCTAGCCCCGAGATGTGACAGAAACCCCCACAACCTATTGTTTACCCTAAGATTTGTCAAGTCCCTACTTCACCCCCTACACCCAGAAACCTTGTAGTCATGCTGAGACAACCAGAGCAACCTCAAAATGTAGTTGATCTTTGGTTTCAATTATTTTATGACATTCTTGGGAATGATCAACTAACAGAAAAGCTATGCAATGCTCTTTACCTAGTCTTAGGGAATGAAGAAACCATAGAAACAGGAATAAGAACTAATATTCCTAAGAAGAATAATCAGAGAGTACATAGAAGAAAAGTATGAATTGGGAAAGAATTTAGACTAGTAACGCAGTTAGATGAATTTGAGATCAAGGATGTCATGTTGGATCTAGGATATGATGTGAACATTCTTCCTAAGAAGGCTTGGGAAGACTTAGGAAAACCTAGGATGACATATTCCCCAATTCAATTAAGAATGGAAAACCAATATTGTATTTTACCCATAGGAAGACTAGAGCATGTGGAAATAGTTGTTGTAGGAGTAAAAAAAGTAGATGACTTTGAAGTCATTGAAATAATGGGAGATAAGGACCCTTACCCTACACTACTTGGAATTGATTGGGCATATGATAACTATGCAGTAATCGATTGAAATAAAGACACCATGACCTTTGAGGCTGATGGAATCAAGGTAGTTCAATCGTTGGATCCATATGTAGGGACCAGATATACAGAGCCAAAAGACAATAATATGTAAAGAGAAGACTTGGATCAGGTGTAGAATGTAAAAGTAGGAACAAGAGATGATTATATAAATCCTACTGTTGATGGATCAATAAGTTGGAGAAGCATACATTCAGTAGACGAAGATTCAGAATTTTCTTTTGATAGTTGGCAACATGGCTCATAAAAAATATTCTCAAGAATATGCACAACTGTCAGAGTAACCAGATGGGTTGGGACCGAAGTTAGAGAACATCCAATATATGATGACACCTCAGAACTAGACAATTTTCTACTCAGCATGGAAGAAAAGGTAGTAGAATATCAAAGAATCTCGATACTAGATATAGCCTTTTAGAACAACCCTGCGAGATGGTGGGCCAGTCATAAATCCCTAGTAATAGATTGGGATGATGTGAGGAAAGCTATCAAGTATAGATTTTAAAATAAGGCGCGGCTAGAATTTGAGATGCAGATGGATATCCAAGTTGCACAACTGTTCAATGGGGAATCATACTCTAAAGTACACATTGAACAGTGTGTGACACAATGGAAAGTTGTGGAGATACCCTCTCATTTTTGGGTTCGGGTATTTCCCCACTCTCTAGGACTGATCCAAAAATCTTGGTTCATACATGAGGAAACCAGAAGGTAGCCCAACAATTGGAAGACATTGGCTGCTCATTTTTTCAAGGACTTATCATTCACAAGTAAGTACCCTGATCTTGAAGTAGTCCTGCAAATTATTAAATAATTTCTTTTTACAGATGATAGTAATCATAAATCAAACCAAGTGGTATCTCCAAAGCATACCCAAGAACTTCATACTAACCTTCACCTTCCCTCATCCGAGAATCCTATAGAATGTTATCAGATTAACAAAGATTTAGAAATCCTAGATGACTTAGAGGAATTGGGAAATCTATCCATCAAAGAGATAGAGGGGAACACAGAAATCCAGAACACCATACCTAGTCAGACCGATAGTTCCTACAATCACCCATTAAAATTACGAAAAGTCAATATAGGGACCACAGAGCAACCTAGGATAGCAATGGTGGGAGACTAATGGGATGAGAAAGCTAGCCAAGAAATACAGAGCCTTCTATGGGAATCTGAGTACTTGTTCCCAAAGACTTTATCAGAGTTAAAGGGGATCAAAGGAGTTATGGGGGAAATGAAAATTGATTTGAAACCAAATCCAATCCTGTGAGACATGGACCATACCGTATTAACCCTAGAGTAAAAGAGAAGGTTAATAAGGAGATAGATAATATGTTGGAATCATGACTCAGTTTTGTAGTAGAAGAAGTAGAATGGGTCAGCCCAATAGTTATTCAAAGCAATGAAGGCACAGAGGAAATTAGAGTCTGTGTAGACTACATAAGAATTAACTCTGATTGTGTGCATGACCCTTTCCCAACACCTTTTACTAATGAGGTGCTAGAATAGGTTGCAGGGAAGGAAGCATACTCATTCACAAATGGATTTTCAGGGTACCACCAAGTCAGGATTGTTGAAGAGGACAAAAGGAAGACCACATTCATAATAGAATGGAGATATTTTGCATACAATGTGATTCCATTTGGCTTAAAGAATTCCCTTGTTGTTTTCTCCAGGAATGTAATAACATCCTTTAGATATTTCATTCATAAGTTTATATAAGTCTATATCGATGATTAGATAATATATAGTTTGCTCAAAGAACATGTAGCACTGTTACAACTAATGTTTGACAAACATAAAGAATTGCAGGCATCATTGAATCTCAAAAGGTGTATCTTTTGTGGGAACTTGCTAGGCCACATAGTTTGCCGAGAAGGAGTATTGGTAGACCTAGCCAAAGTTGTGGTTATTGTGAACATGCCACGAACTGCGAGTGAAAAACAATTGTGCTCCATGTTGGGACACACAGTGTACTACCGCAAGTTCATCAAAAAATATGCCAACATTACTGCACCTATGGAGAATCTATTGAAAAAGGCCGAAACGTTCCAATGGACCCCAGAATGTGATAAAGAATTTGAGATTCTCAAAGAGAAGCTTAGTACAACACCGATTTTGATATTCCCAAATTGGGAGAATGAATTTCATGTCCATGTAGATTCTTCAGGAATTTCCTTAGGAGCTATCCTAACACAACTTGGAAATGGAGCTATGGATCATCTTATTTATTTTGCGAGTTAGAAGCTGTTGCAAGAAGAGCGCAACTACACAACAACAGAAAGGGAGGGATTAGCCATGATTTATTCTTTGCATAAATTTAGACATTATTTGCTAGGTTCTCATTTCAAATTCTTTACTGATCATTCTGCATTGAAATATCTAGTTAAGAAACTTGTGTTGGAAGGGAGAATTTGTAGATGGTTTTTGTTATTTCAGAAATGTTCCTTTGAAGTTATCCTTAATCCGGAAATATGCAATGTAGGATGTGATCATCTATCCAGATTAGAGTCAAGGGAAAGTGGCGGATCAGTTGATGATCATCTCCCAGATACAGACTTTTTTCTGAGTGGAGGCCATACCAGAGTACCTGGAGGAAATAGAAGTCTTATTAAGTATAGGATCCTTCCCAGAAACATATCCTGCAACCCAGAAATGCCACATGGTTGTTAGAGAAGTGGATTACTAGTTGATCACGGGATAGTTGTATAAAATGGGACTAGATAGTATCCTCAGAATATGCATCTTGGACCATGAAAGATAGGATATACTCTACGAATGCCACAATGGAGTTGTAGGAGGTCATGTAGGAGGAAAGGCCACTGCACATAAAGTTATACAAGATGAAATTTGGTGGGAAACACTCTTTAAGGATGCAAAGGTATACGCTATATCATGTGATGTCTATCAGAGAGTAGGCAAGTCATCACAACGAGATGAATTACCATTGCAACCATTTTGAGCTCTACAAGCATTTGAAAAGTGGGTAGTTGACTTCATTGGACTGGTAAACCCCACAACTAAGCATTCAAAGGTGAGGTACATCATTACTGCAACCAACTACCTTACACATTGGGTTGAGGCAGCATCTGTTCAAGACTGTTCGATTGATACTGCTGCCAAGTTCATTTTTGAGAATATTATCACTCGATTTTGATGTCCTAGAAGCCTAACTAGTGATCAGGGAGCCCATTTCATTAGTATCACTATAGCAAAGATTACATCAAAGTTCCAGATCCAACATCATAAAAGTAGCCCCTACCACCTGCGGACCAATGGAACAGTGGAAGAATTCAACAAGATTTTGGAAATAGGGTTAAGAAAGGTCTGTTGCACAAATTAGGAAGATTAGGATGACAGAGTTCCAATAGTACTATGGGCTTACAGGAAAACCACAAAGAAACTCCACAGGTACACACTAGTCCATCTAGTTTATGGGAAAGAGGTAGTGGTTCCTGTAGATTTCATCACTCGAAGTTTGTACATCGCACATATCACACATATGTCGAAGGAGGAATCAGTTGTGAAGAGGATTATTGAGCTACAGGAACTCGAAGAAGTCATATTTCTAGCAGACTTCCACCAGTCAATTGAAAAAGAAGGACAAAAAGCTTGGCATGACAGGCATATTAAGACTAAGGTATTTACAAAAGGATACAAGGTTCTACTCTATGATAGTCGATACCAGAAGCATTCTGGAAAGTTGCACATGCATTGGTTGGGACAATTTATAATTGTGGAGATACGACCCTCAGGAGGAGTCAGACTCACACAACTGGATGGCATACTGCGACCAGGATGGGTGAATGGCTCTCGCCTAAAACCCTATATGTCTCAAAACTGAGAACAAGGGATTGTTTCTCTAGTCTGAAGGAGCATGTATAATAGCTATATTTGATTTTTCTGAAATTTTGTAAATTCAGTTAATAAAGTCAATGTGTGTAGTGTTGTGCTATGACACATAATCCATTTTTTTTTAAGTGTTGTTTGATACAAAACTAATGACTTAGCAATGCAGGATCCGAAGCATAAAATAAATTGTTAATGAAAGTCATTAATATGATGGAGACCCCCTTTGTGGTCAGAGGGAGAACGAATCCGAATACAATCTAAAGTCCATGTGCCACACGAACCTGGTCTAGTCACATCCTTCATTGTCATTACAGTACCCTGTCTAATTTTAGTTAAGCCATAAAGCCGCGATATGAAAATATGCCATCAGAATTCATGCCTGGATTCCCACCCATCAAATGGAAAGGTATGAAATTGGCCATGTCCATATTCCACTAACCAAAGTAAATTCCTAAATCACTCGATAGGATTTATCCCATTAAATTGTCACATCAAACAAGTCAGAGCCTGTTGCGTCCATATAGTCATGATGAACTATAGTGATTGCAAAATTTTCTTGCTAATTCAAGTATATTACTCTTAGAATTCTTCATAGAAAACATCATTTTCAAAAAGATCTTAGTATTTTATGAATTTTTAAGAGCGAGAAAGTCTATACAATTGTAAAACCTGTAGTCATGAGCATAGTCCTTAGCTTACAGTAGAAGTCGTGATAATTCAAAATCCCCAATGTCGAGAGCCACAAGAAGTTGAAGTGCCATGTCTAAGGATGCAATACCAGACGATCCCTACGATCCCCCGAGTTGAGGTCGTGGGTGATATCAAAGGGAAGGTGGAGCATGTCAAGCTCCTCGATATTGACCTAATAGATCCAGTTTTGTTCCCCTAGATGCACATAGATGTCTTCTAGGAGATGGTTCTAGATAAATTGGGAGGCATGGAATTCATGCCAAAATTTGACGTTGTCAACTTATTCAACTCGACCATTATGAACCTAAGATACCTACCATTATATGGCACCACTGGTGAGGTTGCGCGATGCACAAAGTTTCTGATTAGTAGAGTTCATGACCGAAGCCTCTGGTTGGAAAAGTGGTATCCAATTCATTCTGAAGATATCCATCAGCTTATCGGGCTGTCATTCGAAGGAGAGGATGTGTTGAAAGGATTCCAGGGTCCTGGTAAGCATGGAAAAAATAAAGGAGAGCTCAACTTGTATCAGAAATTCACCAGAAAGAGGGGGGGATGCACAGTAGTAATTGACCCCATACTACCAAAAACAGTCAGAACGGGCTGTTACATCATAGCCAGTAAGGTTATGATGTCATACTACAATGGAAAATGCATAGTAGATGCATTGTCAGTTGCATACTTTTGCTCCAACAACACCGTGTTCAATTGGTGTAGTTACCTCCTGGAGGAACTACTAGTGGCATGCGAGGAAACACAAGAGAAGGGAGGAACCTTCACCTACAGATATCTATTGTTGGCATTCACAATGTACAAATGGAAACCTCCTATGGGAAGACAATCAGTGCTACTAGAAAAGGGCGCATTTGAAGATGTTCAAGGCATGACAGTCCATGTCAGATTCCGAGAATGCAACTTTCAATGCCACAATGTTTGCTAAGTGGTACAATGGCCTAATATATCCAATAAAGAGGTTGTGTATTCCACAGGAACTTCTCAATTGCAATATGAGAATTATTTCCTTCAGCATGAACCGGCATCATATGTTTGTATGGCCGAGGCATGTTAGCAAGGAAGACCTTCA
The DNA here is from genome assembly GCA_009831015.1 of Picea engelmannii. Classification (NCBI taxonomy): domain Eukaryota; kingdom Viridiplantae; phylum Streptophyta; class Pinopsida; order Pinales; family Pinaceae; genus Picea; species Picea engelmannii. The sequence continues at coordinate 302,329 of ML777294.1, read as the reverse complement.
TTAAAAAATTCTACTATTCTATCTGGATGAAGAGGCCTTTGACAAGGAAGTAATGTTGTGGACAGGAGTAAAATGAAACTCGTGAAAGTTGAGAATGCACTATATTCTGTCAGACACGTTGATGAAGAAGAAATATAAATAAGGAGGGGTAGGAATGAACTCAGGCTCAGCAACACAGAAGAAAGAGGCTCCTGTACAATCAGACTCTGAGGAGGAAGATGAGTCACATCCACTGGAGCGTAAGAAAATAGTTTTGTCTCTCCTCCATCTGCTACCACCTAAGGTTGTGTTGTTAGGTGAGGATGTCAATAGCATATTTATCATTGTGTTCATTACCAAACCAATGGTGAAGAATATCAGAACCAAGATTTCATTGAATAAGCCTATGAACCCCCACCCTCTTGCATCAACTATCCCCCACACCTGTGCAGCCATAAGAGCAAGACCCATCATCCACATCCAGGATGACCTTGAGACTGAAACATTTCCATTCAAAATCGTCACTTAGAACCCTCTATCACCACCACAACCCCAGTCGCCACTGCTAGAAACCACTAGTCCACCCCAGACCACATACCTAGAGCCGATGCAGCCCAATTAGCCATAGAAAGTGGAGTGAGAACTACCAGAAATAACGCAGGAGTTAGCTAAGCCGAGACCATAAGTTTCTGGTCCAAATCCCGAAGTAATAGCACAGAGAAGGAAGACGACTGGTCTAAACCTAGACATCAAGGAACAACAGATTGGGCCTTCGACACTAAGGTTATGACTCTCTTGCCCTAGGTAAAGTGTGACATACGAGGGAGAACAGATGGAGCAGGTTCTCCAAAACCCTCAGCAATGTGCATAACTAATGCAATTATGCATAGCTAGAAGAAAGGTTTTGACTCTCTTACCCTTGGCACTAAGGTTGAGGATAGTGCTAGGACCATCAACAGAAGAGGAGGTAGAGACCCTCTCAGAGAACTCAATGGCTAGTGTACTTCCACTATAGACACGAGCACCCATGGATGTAGCCCCTTCATCAACTGACCTAGTACAGTGGCCAGTGACACACTTATTTGGACTGATCAGAGCATCAATTGATGAATTAGAGAAAAGGATCCAACATGTTGAGAGGTCTGTCGAGGTCGCAAGGGAGGAAGCACTCCTCGTGCAAGAATGCAGGACATAGGAAGAAAATGAAAAAATCCAGGTTGAGCGCAAATTGGAAAGAGTGGAGGAAAGACTTGTTGAATCCTGGTTGAAGATTTGGAAGGTTGCACCCGAGCTACTTGAAGTCAGCAACGCAGGTGAGCTAGAGCATCAAATTGAGTTGCTCCAAGGATCATGGACATAAATCACCACTCACATTGAGGATATGGAAGTACAGTTGCGACAGACTCAACAAGAAGAAGAAAAACAACCTCAGAAGCTACAAGAGCAGATGCAAAAGATAGTACTGCAAGGCAACAATTCCCGAGAAATGATACACAAGTACACAATAGAATGCACAAAGATCTGCAGATAAGTTAACGATTGTATGGGCATCATCGCTCAACACAACCAGGTATTGGAAGACATGCAAAACAAAATCCAGTTCATGAATGACGAAGTTACGTCCACAATGGATCCGTTGGAGCAAAAACAAAAGTTCAACCAAATCCAGCAAGAGGATAATGAACTGAATGCCCTCTTTGAGGGACATTCCGTAGAAAAAAAGAGTTGTGTGACTTCCGACCTGTCATTGAGTTAGTGTACATGAAACATAAGATTTCGAGTGGAACTTGTTGGTTGCATCCAAGCCAAAGGAGTGTAGTAAAGAGGTGACCCAACAATTTGTTGCAGAGGCATCACTCCTCGCCAAGAAGTGGCATGATAAAGTTGGAAACTTTCAAGGAGTGAAAGAGAGAGCCTTAGAGTTGGTCCCAGAGTTGGGCCCTTCATTTGACGAGGAGAAAGAAGAGAAAGCACAAACAAAAGACCAGAAGGAAGAAGAAAAAGAGGAAAAGGGGAAACAACAGGTTCTTTGGGAAGCTGCAAAAGAACCAAGCACTTGACTCGAGGGCGAGTCAAGGGTTGTGGTCAGATCCTGTTGGGCCCTTCATTTTTTGGATAAGGAATCGAACATTTTTTGACTGAGTACAAGTTGCAAAAGCTTCAGAAGAGGCTGGACAACAGAGAAAGAAAGAAAAATAGAAATCATTTTCTACAACACAAAGCCAACTAAGAAAAAGTAGTTACAACATAACAAGAAAGCGTGCAAGTTGATACAAAATATGCAAACTAACTCATATATAGGTATGAACATGATTGTAAAAGGGTTGGGTTGTTTGGTGTGTGGGCCATTGTCATTGTTGTTGCTAGGTTTTTGGTTAGCTATTGGTTCAGCTCAGTTTTGATCAAGTTCAGTCTAACTTTCCCTCTCTACGAGGTTGTTGTCAGTTGAGTCAAGTAAGGTTCTGAATTTGTAATGTAATCGGTACATATTTCGATATTAAGATCTCTAATACATGAGTCTAGAGCCAAGATTCTGTAATATAGCACTATTGTGTATTTATGAATTTGTAACTGAAGAAAGATTTTGAAGATAATATGAAGAAGGACCTAAATTTTCAAAATATTTTGTGTCTCTGTGTGTTTTACTTATGCATTATAGTACTTATTTATGGTTTCTGATTACCACATGATGATTCTGTTTCTAAATTCTTATTCACAGCATAAGTAGGTTCGATTCTCGCATATATGAGTTTAGATTTTTTCGATAGGTAGATGTCTTTCACAAGATTAGGATGTGTCCTGAAGGTTCTGTGAATCCTCCTAAGTCTTTTCCTTACCCTTCCCTATCTAATTGTCTCAACAGCGCTTTGGGTGAGACTTCTTCTCTTCGGAGGAGATGAAAATGCTAGTGCTCTAGACTACTCGGTACCTTTTGTTGGTAACCTGAGAAGGACCCTAGTTTGATCAAACTTGTGCCAACAAGAATAAGTATGAAACTACTACTCAAAGTTTCCTTTATATTCACATCCACCTTTAGCACAAGTACATGTATCAATTTGAGCATGCGTTTCCATGACCCTACTTGTAATTCACTACATGATGAAACATGATTGTTGGTTGCTAGATAAAGTAAGGAGGTGATTCCACCCTAACTAAGGATAGTGTTCCGATGTTCTTATCGGTACTTTGGTTGTTCTTGTGCTGAAAGGAAATATAGTTTTCACTATATTTCCTTTCGACATAATAAAATGGATGCAATTAATTCTCTAGGGGTACCTCTATCCTAAAAATATCCATGGTTAGTTTTTTTCCCTTGTGTTCTCCCCTTTATTGCATTTGGATAAAGCAAAGAAGATCCACAATGGTGTAATAAGAAGTATATTTAAATTAGATGTTGTTTTTGGATCTCCACTTATGCTAGTGTTGGAAGGAAATATAATGGTCACTATATTTCCTTCAATAAGAAGCACAAGTATGAAATTGTTGCTTAAGGTTTCATTTGTCCTCACATAAACCTACTTCTGATTCCCCCTACATGATAATCCATGATTGTTGGTATTTTGAAAAAGTAAGGAGGTGGTTTCACCCTAATAGAGGATAGTGTGCCGATGTTGTTGATGAAAATGAAAATTTTCTTGTGCGAGAAGGAAAGATAATGATCACTAGCTTTCCTTTTGGAATAACTAGAAGAATCTAATTAATTCTCTCATGGTGCCTTTGTCTCAAAAATCGCCATGGTTAGAGTTGTTCCTTTGTGTTCTCCCTTTTATTGGACTTGTAACAAACTAAGAATATCCATAATGATGTAATAAGAAGTGTATATAAATAATATGTTATTGTTGTATGTACACTTGTGATTATGTTGAAAGGGAAGATAATGGTCACTAGCTTTCCTTCAGGAAGAAATACAATGATGCAATCACAAGGTTTCTATCTAGAATAGTGGGATTCCTGTCTGATTTCAAATTTTATGAATTGCTAAGTGTTACTTTGAAGTTCATATGCACAATGTACCTAAGATAGATTCAATTTTTCCCAAGGATCTCTCACTCAAATTTGATAGAATCAATGCTTTGGGGGTGCCTTTTTCCAAAAAATCACCATGGTTAATGTTCTACCTTTGTGTGTCCCCATTTATTGGTTCTAAAACAAGATAAAAGATCCACAATTTTGAAACAAGAAATGTGTTCAATTCAAATGTTTTTTTGGGATACTCTACAATTTTTCTTGTCATAGATGGAAAGCTACAAATATTTTAGGAACAAGAACAAGTATGAAAATATTTCTTAGAGATGCCTTTATGCTCACATGAAATTTTAGCACAAACCCATGTAACAATATGAACATGCTTCACCATAACCCTACTTATGATTCCCTTTCACAACGAGCCATTCTTGTTGGTTTCTAGACAAAGGAAGGAGGTGATTTATCCCCAACTAAGGTTAGTTTTCTTATGTTGTTTTTGGCACTACACTTGCACTTGTGCTAGGAACAATGTTATTGATCATTAACTTTCCTTATGGAAAATCAAAAGGATGCAATTAATGGTACAGGGTTCCCTTTTCCTAACAATCACCTTTGTTAGATTTCTTCCTTTGTGTGTTCCCTTTCATTGGATTTGGAGCAAGCTAATGAGATCCAAAATGGGGTGATAAGAAGTGTATTTAAAATTTATGTTTTTGTTGGCTCTACACTTGTGATTGTGTTAGAAGGAAATCTATCATTCACTATATTTTCTTCAACAAGAGGCACAAGTAAGCAACTATTTATTAGGGTTTCTTTTCTCCTCGCATGCACTTTTAGCACAATTACATGTTTCATTTTGAAAATTATTTTCCTTAACCCTACTTCTAATTCCCCTACATTATGAGCCATGATTGTTTGCCTCTAGAAAACGTAAGGAGGTGATTTCACCCTAAACAAGGTTAGTGTTTTGATTTTTTTGTTGGCAATTCCCATATACTTGTGCTAGAAGGAAAGATAGAATTCACTAGATTTCCTTCTAGCAATATTATAAGGATGAAATCAATGCTCCAAGGGTGCCTTTGTCCTAAAAATAACCATTGTTAGATTTATTCATTTTTGTGTGTCATTGTATTGTCCTCGAAACTTGATAAGAAGATCCACCATTGGTGTAATAAGAAGTGTATTTAAATAATATTTTCTTCTTGGCTCTTCCATTTTTCTTGGGATGGAAGGAAATCTAGTGGTCACTAGCTTTCCTTTAGGAAGATTTACAATAATGCAATGAAAAGGTTTTGACCTACGTAGAATATTGGTATTCCTATCCAATTTTGAATTTTATGAATTATTGAGTGTTATTTTCAAGTGTATATCCACAATGTACCTAATATGGATTGAATTAAGCCAGTCTCTCTCACTCAAAGTTGATGCAACCAATGCTTGGGCGTGCCTTTTTTATAAAAATGACCATGCTTAATGTTTTTCCTCTATGTGTGACCATTTATTGGCTCTAGAAAAAGATGAAATATCCACAATTTTGAAACAATAAGTGTATTCAAATCTAATGTTTTTGTGGGATTCTCTACACTTTTTCTTGTCATAGATGGAAAGATAGTGGTATATAGATTTCATTCAGGAACAAGAACATGTATGCAATTATTTCTCAAGGTTTCCTTTGTCCTCACATTTTCTTTTAGCACAAATATTTACATTATTTTATATCTCAATCACCTTGTCCCATCATGTGTGGATAAAAATTATAGCTTTTCAAAGAAATTTTAAATTTCACACATAAGATGGTTCATGCCTTCTATGCTTATCATTTGATGGATGTAAACCAAAATTTTCCCTGAAATTTGATAAAAGGAAAGAAAATTAGACAATATTGGTGTAGGGGCTAGTCGGCTCTACCGACTAAACCTTCTATTTGACCAGATAAGTTGACTGTAGAAGTTGAATAGAGGATTCAGTCGAAAAAAAAATCATAGTTGATTGGAAAAAATATTAAGAGATGTAATTGACAAGTAACTGCTATGGCATGTATATATAGGTGTGACTATGTAACAAAAAGAGTTTAAGGTTTTCTATACAAATAATAAAAGTGTATATTGTTGGTTCTCCCATTACTTGTGTATTCTTCCTTGTATGTATATGTGTGTTTGTATATAATTTGGTAACATATGTTTCTCTATGTAAGGAAATATTGGTAATCTTCCCGTACATTCTCTCAAACTAAAACATTGATTCCATTTCTGATACTTATGAAATCGGGCATGTATAAAATAAAAATAACATAGATGTTATGCTTGGAAGACATACATGAATGGTGGGAGTAAAAAATCAATAAGTACATAAAAAATAATTCAAGGAGGAATCGATTGATGTTAGAAGAATAATGTACACATTTCTTCTCAAAATTACACAAACGATTCCTAGAATTTATTCCATAGGCACTATTCAAATATCTCAACCAATCACCCAATGTGAAAACTCACTCCGGATGAAGAATTAATGCAAAAATAAATAAATGGAGGAAGAACAAATTTGAACCAGTGTTTTGAAATACTTGTACATGATTACATTGAAGAACAAGCAATCAGATACATAATGTTAGTCAAAATAGTAAAAGAAAAATTCTACACTAACTTGCATGACAGTTTCATTTGCATTGTTTTGTCCTTTCTACATAAAGTTTTGCTAGACAAGGGAGTCACAAATATTTACGAATATTGATCCCTGTTGGGAAATCCTCCACCAACCTCTAATTGGAGAAAAAATAGAGAAGAGTGGAGGAATTCCTTGAATCCAATTGAAAATATACAAGAGAAGCCTTGGATTACATTTGAAAGAAATGATATCAACAAGGATGATCAGCAATGCCAATTTTGAGTAAGTCGGGTTAGCGATGGGGGTTGGATGATCCTTGAGATGATATAAGTCGATTCAATTGCAAAAAAATCTATAATTTGTGAATTCAGGAGGAAGATACATGAAACAAGAAACACATTATATTCAAGAGGGAAAATTTCACGTTGAATGCAGATCTATAAACCCTCAGCTGACATCCAAATACTGGAGTAGGAGAAATAGAACAAGAGGCGAGAAGAGTTACAAAATGAAAAGAATCCCATAAGTTAAAATCAAAATATTCCCGAGGAATGAAAGTTCGTTGGAGAATCCATAGAGAGCACCACGATGTCTCCTAGGAGGAATTCAAGCTTGCAAGTGAGTGTGGCATCCAATGGTTCCCAACAAGAAATCAACAAAGTTGATAGTATAGATATTGATGATTCTGGAGCCACAATTTGAAATTATCTCACAAGAATCCCTATCCCATGCATTAAAAACTTCCTCCACCAGAGACTTCATGTGGATAATCAATCCAAAAAATTATGGTGTCAAACTGACATTGAATTTCATATTAGAGATACACTTATAATCAAAGCATAGGAAAATACTCAAAATCAACTGGAGGATATATTCCTCCACATAAGATATCTCAAAAATCCACCCCTTTACAAACTTACTTTTTGAATATTCTAAATTGAAAGATAGTGAAAATAAATCGTTGCAACCTTTAAGAGGATTATTTGTAGACTACATAGTCAAAGGTTTTCAAACAAAAGACATAATCTAAAGGAGAGTGAAAATGCAGTTAGCACTAGAATATGTTCCAACTGAATACCAATAACACATTGTGTTCATCGAGTCAAACACCTTGGTTTCGACTCCTCAAATTAGTACTATATCAATTTCCAAGTCTACTTCTATAGGAAATCAAAATAATCAAAATCTTGCAATAGTTCCAATTCCTAAAAACCCAAAGAAAAACAAAATGGGCCTCAAACATATTCCCATATATGAAGGTGACGAAGCTCACCAATGAAATTTGTTCATTTGTGAGATATTTTAGGATGCATTTGACATTACCGATGAAGATAATCATATGGAACAATTTGGTTCTACGCTTCGATCTAGGGCCCTCACCTGGTTCATGAATTTTAAGGAAAACCCAAAACTATTGAAGGTGGATATAAAGCATAATTTTATCACATTATTTAAGACATAATACATAATTCACCTAGATAGTAAACAATTGAAAGAAATAAAAAAAATTATGGGTGAAACCGTTTGCGAATACAAAAGATTTACATACCTATTGAGTCAAATTCCTTATGCAATAGAATAAATATTACTCATATAATGGTATGGACTTCTACAAAACGTTTGAGCTCCATTACAAATGAAAAAAAATTAGTTGTGTGAGGATTAATTTAAAAAGGGTCAGCGCATAGAGATGGATGATTAGAGAGCATCATCTTCATCATAAATCAAGAAAATATTAGAAGAAAAAATCACATAATTACAAAAGTCTATAAAAAACATGTATATCACACAAAATCAACTCTGGTGCACTATCTTCTCTAGTGAAGGACACATGAAGGACTACTGTAAATTCAGTGATGCACTGGATCGAGCAATCTAATGTATCCAAATAGAAACATTCTATGATATTTTCAAAAGCTTAAAAAGTCATGCAACGAGGGAGGGACTACCCACATAACTTAAGAAATTCCTAACCAAAAATGGTGCCATAACTGTGAGGAAAATAATAACTCTACATATGAATGTAGGTTAAATGGGAAAAACAAAGCGAATATTCATTCAGTATACATGTATATGACCAACCGAAATGATGACCAAGGAAATGGAAATGGATACAGAGGTCGAGGCCATAGGGGGTATCAAGGAAGAGACAGATACAGAGGAGGATGAGGAAAGAAAGACCAAGTATGTGGTCTAGGAAGTTACTATTAATTTAATTGTTTGAAAGAGGACCACATAAATCTTGATTTCCCTATAAAATATAGATACGATCCTAATTTTTGTAATATATGTGAAGTGGGTGACCACTCACTTGAAGACTGTCTGGTTGTACTAGAGAAAGTGATGAAATATAAGAGAAAAAATAACCTCTTTCACACATTTCCCAAGAAATACATTCCAAATTCAAAAACATTCCATGTTGTAACAATATCAGGAACAAGGAAAGACATTTATGCAAATCTGCCAACTCAAAAAATGGGATGCCAAAATGCATATCTTGACCATGAACAAGAGGAAATATTAATTCAGGAAGAAATAAAGTTCTTTAAAAACATCGACCAAGATAAACCAAATGGAAAAAAGGGAGGATAGTGAATCACTTCAAAAACTTATCTAGAAGAATAACTTCAATTACTAAAATAAAATCATTTGGTCAGTCTCCTTATTGACCTACTAAACATTCTTAGAGAATACAAAGAATATCAAAGACAATTCAAAAATATTCGATGGTTGTCACAAGAGAAAAATACAAACGAATTCAACCCATAAGTCGACCTTGAAATCAACGACACATGATAAAACATGCCGTAGTTAACTTTGGATTGCAAGTAAACATCCTCCATAGAGAAAAATGGATTCAACTTGGGAAACCTCCACTAGTTCCAACAATGAACTTCTTAAAGCTAGCGGATCAAAGGTTCAATGAACCTATTGGTACACTCAAAAGTTTTATAACTTCCGTAATGGGGATTCCCACAAGGGTTGAATTTGAAGTAATTAATCTATTCAAATGAATTCCCACATATCATGTATTAGTTAGAATACCATGGGGTTGAAATATGAAGGTGAATATCTAACTTGAAAGAGATAGGATGAAGCTAAAAGGTGGCAGTAGGAAGATCATCATACTCTTGGATCCAAAAGAAGGAAAACCTTTGGTCAAAACATTGGATGAATCTACATGGGTCTGTACCAAATAATGAATGAACAAAAAGACAACGTCGAGACAAATGTTGAAGGAAAAATCTTAGTTGGAATACCATTTTCGATGGGGCATAATTCAGATATGAAACTTTACAATTGGAAAATACAGAATTATGAAGCCCAAGCAAAGGAGTGTTGGTTTATAGAGGAAATCCAAATAAATCAATCTAGAAAATGCTTCTCGGTACAACTATCCCCTATTGTGATAGAGAAAAATATGAAATAAACACAATTTCTCATCCCAACTAATACACAAATGAGACCTCCCATGTGGTTCAATGAAAGAAATTCCTTGATGGCCCATGTTGAAGAAGTATCTAAGTCAATTAGAGAAAAGGGGAGGGTACAAATATTAGTGGAATCCTTCACCTTCTAGGAATCTCGATGATTGGAAACCCATCCTACCAACCTACAAACATGGAACAATGATACCTTATACTTTGTATAAAAAATCAGTGGAAAGAAGCTATCAACGCAAGTCGACATCTCGATTTTCATACCTGGGTTCGACCTAACTCCTCACATTGACCAATGTGAGAATGAATGGAGAAGAGTAGGATATAGGTATGAAAGGGTATGGCCACATGTTCCCTAATACACTGGATGAAATACCACAAAAGCGGTACAAAAATGAACAAGCATGTGGCCACATATTCAACTAGAATGAAATAAAATAAAATTTTATCAAAAACTTTCAATTTATCCCATAGGAGGCACATTTGTGATAGTTTGCAAAAGAAATAATTTTTTTTATTAAGAAACCAAATATTGATGAAATGCAAAAAGGAGGAAAGAACAAAGTTTACATGGGTTCGACATCAACTTCCAATTTTGTGTCGACACAAAATCAAGATAGTATAAGTTCTCAACGAAGAGACATGAAAAAAAAAAAATCCAGGACAAAGTTTTCAATGGAAAATAAATCATATTGGAGTAAATAATTATGTGAATATTGTTTATTCAATATAAAAGGAAGACAATCCACATATAGAAAAACCTAACTTTCCCCCGAGTTAAAATAAGGTTATAGAAGGAGACTAGTAAGTAGACGAATCCAAAGCCCCATGGTGGATGGAAATGGAAATTAAAACGAGGGAACTTGACATCTCAGTAGATGGTCAACCAAAAAATGGTGAGAATAGGATAGTATTGGTAATATAAACAAATTATATAAATAGTCGACCTAATCCGAGAATAACAAGACGTTTTCACTTGTGATTACAAATAATTGAGTGGACTAGTCAAAGAGATGGGGGAATATGAAAATCGACCTCATATCAGGGGCTAAGCCCTCATGTATATAGAATAGTATATTTCCATGTAATAAAGGCTGAAATTAGTTAATAAGGTCTATTTAATCAATAAAAATTAGTCAATGTAAGAAGACCTAATAAAAGCTTCTGCTTCTAAAAGGATCTTCCTCTAGAATGGTATTTAAAAGATAGAATTAGTATAAATAAGAGTAAGAGTCCTCAGAAGTTTTGTCTTGAGAATTATTGTAATAGAAAATTTCTCTGTTGGAGGTTGCCCCCTCGAAGAGGCAAGTGAACATTGTTTCCTATAAATAAAGGTATTATTTTGGTGATGTGGTTTCACCTATTATGTTGTTCCACTGTTATTCTCTATAATATTTATATTTTAAGTAATCACAATAGATATGGTACCCTACAGAGAACTTTCCTTGGAAAAAAATTTGTGGGTTATTTTTTTCATGGTAGAGACATACTCTAGTGTCTGAACACTAAAAAGGTTTGTCATTTAGTGCATAAATCTGGGGTTGGTGAAGCATACATGCAGGAACTACAAGTGGTACTTAAGCACACATTATTGGCCACCCTTGTAACCTCTTTTGGTACCCCTTGGAGTGGTAGGGAATCAAACAACTCCTGTATACGCATCGACCTAGATATCTTGAATCCCTCTATATATAAACTGATTGGTCGCATAAGTATTATAGTCCCACCAAGAACAACACTCGTGAAAATACTCTCTAATACCTGGGTAGTGAGGTAGTGTGGCTAAGGGAACAATCTATCATCCTTAGTTGGTTCCTTTAGATATTGGGTTGATTACTATTGTTGGACCCTGCACATATATCAAAGAGTTATAGCATAGGGAAAACCCTTTTCTGTAGAAACCCTGTGTAACACCCCGGTTTTGAGCCCATATTGAATAATTTGTTTTGTTAATCTATGAAAGGCTAGAGTGCCAAAATAATTGAAAGAGGCCAGTGTGCCTAGGAAATGTAATGTTTGATCATTATTAATAATAAATACATCAGTGGATGCTAGATGACCAAGAACAAATGTTATATGGGGCTATGATTCCATAAACGAGGGGGCTTGAGGGGATAAGTATTTATTTTATATTTTATTTACCCATTTTTGTTTAATGGAGAATAACAATTACATGATATTCTTGGGAAGAAGGCCAAGTGGTTCCTTAATTCCAAGAATTACATAAACCCATATTTGTTCTTTTTTAGGGGTTTCTTCTACTTCACTCATTTTTCATTGTTCATTGTTCACACCTTTCATTCTATTCTCTCTCCAATCATTATTTCATCACTCATCTTTCCTCATTCATTTTTTGGCTGGGGAAAGGAAAAATAATTGTGGGAGAGGATCCATGGTTTGTTGGATGTAAATACTTTTGGTGTATTCCAGCCATGAATTAATGCCTACATGTCTGAGATGCATTGGCATGCATTTGAGTTTTCTCATGGCTTCGAATCCTGAGAGTCCCATCATGGATATTCTTCACCAGATGCACTAGATCCCTGCGAGGAGATGGAGAAACTTAGGGACTGCGTGGAAGAGAATGGGGTCCATTCTCTTGGGTTGTGTAGATTGGGTAGAAGAGAGTTGGTGTACCTTGGATTGTTGTGTGTGCTGAAAATCCTATGAGAGCTTGAGTGTTGACTGGTTTGGGAAGCTGAGTGACACTCTGGAACCATTTGTGTGGATTCATAGCCATATCTCGGGGGTGACATTATTATTGAGATTTGGAACAACATCGTCTATGGTTGGGTGGAACATCCTTTGTCTACAACTAGTTGATGATTCAATTCATTAAAGATAAGCACTCTTTGTCTTGGTTTTATTTACCTATGTATTTATTCCATTATGTATTTATTTATCTATGAAATTTGTATCCATAGTAGGCATGCTTTATAGTTATTGTTGTGCACGACATATGTCTCTTTTCTTTATGTTGTAGCATGAATATTTAACTCTGCCTGTGAACATTTCATGCATATTTATTCATTAAAATTTGATTCGAATTCGAAATAAGTCTAGAAGCGGGCTTGAAGTGCCATGTCTAGCCTATGGGTGGTTGGGTAAATTACAGATTGGTATCAGAGATTCAGGTTCAAACACCAGACTAGTATGGGCCAGAACTATTGGAAAAGGTATTATGGTTAAGAGTGAATATGTCCTTGCGATCTAAAAGCTAAGGAAAGATAGCACTGTAGAGATTTCACAGAATCCAGAATGTCATGCAGACACAAATCCTTTGTAAAGGATCATAGAATCATGATTGTTCCCTTTCAAATTTGGGACCAATCACCACCGTGGAATCAAGGAGTTCTAGATCATTAGATCGAAAGGCATGTGAACAAGGAACTTCTGATAACAGTGAAACCAGAGGCTGAGAGATATTAAGTCAAAATCATCAAATCTAACTTGTCGATCATAGTCATTGATCGAATCCAAGCAAGAGATGGAGAACTACGGAACTTCACTACTTTGACGATTTTTGGGAGACATGGAAGAAACATGAAAATTTTCAAAGTTGTGAAGTCCCATCATCCATTCAATATGATAGGAGGCTTGCATGAAATATCAGTCGCTAGTCAGGGTCCGCCATCATTGACCACTTCAGGAAGCTTCACTCCAAGAGAATTGAACCCTTTTAGAACTTCTATAACCAGGATTTTGGGAGCATCAAAGTCTCGAAGTCCCATTGACCATTAGATGAAGGGAAGGACTTCAGAAGTAATGATGATCATCAAATATAGAAATGGTGTAAGGATAGTGAAGTTTCAGAACTTTGCCACTCAGACGATTACTATAGAATGGGAAAATCCTTGAAGTGTCGAAGCCCTGAAGTGCCAAAACCATGAAGTGTAAATTCATCATTGTGAAATCACGCAGGTCATCAGATATGGAGCAAATAATGTGGATCATCCATTTAATGGATGATTCATCATAGACCATGTGGTAAGGATGCCATGTGGGGACACATGTCACCTGGATTAAGTACCTTTTGGAGCCTAACCTACACATTTTGAGTGACATGTGGCACATATGCCATGGGTACACATCACCATAGGTGACATTAGCATACCATGTCATATTCGGGAGGTATGGCCTCCGGGGGTGTCCAACATCTCTACCAAAAAAAGTGTCGAAGAACAAAGTCATGAATTCATGTAGAGCATAGATATAATATCCCTTTGAGACCTTTCCCAGCCGTTAGATCAACCAGTGGAAGAATGGTGTAAGCACTTTGGTATTTATCGCTACAAGGAAATGGAACAAATCGAGAGTTGAAATGTCTCAGAGTCCCAGAGTGCTAAAGTCCTAAAATGAATAATAATTGTCCATCCGGACGCTTGATTAAGTCATGGATGTTGGATCAACAGTGGAAGGATAGGGTAAGATATTCGTCAAGTATCACTCTAGGGGAGTTGAGCGACTTGGGAGTTGTAATGTTCCAGAGTGCTGGAGATCTGAAGTCTGAATTGATTAAGGCTTGTCCATCCCATCGTCTGATTAATTCACAACCGTGGATCTCGTTGAAGCCTCCATATGGGGAAAGATAATCCACTCAATAGGAGATTAAATATCAATCCTCCGATCCACCAGCAGATTTATTGGAAGGGCTTCAACAAAGTTTAAATCCAGGAGAAGTTGGAGATTGAAGAGGGAGAATAGTTGAAGGCCGAAGTTTGTAGGACTTGGTCCCAGCGCCGGTCTCATGAAAAGGTAAAGGGGGTCAACTGGAGGTGCTAAAGAGTGAATAAGCCCATGGTTTCGAGATTTGGTCACATGGAAAGTGGTTTTAAGGAAGAGCCTATGCATAATTTGAATTATGTATTAGCTAAAGGAGATGTGGAATGTTTCGACAAGATCTAGTTGCAAACAAAAGAAAAAGGTGTTGAAAGTGATGTTTTTGGGGAAGCCATAACTTTCATCTCAGATATTAAGTTGGGGAAATATTATAGTCATTGGAAATATGATTCAGAGAAGGATAAAATGGAAGTATTATAATATGTAGAATGATAATATATTATTCATAGATTGAGAAGAAAAAGGACTTGTAGCATTGTTTGGCATCCTTTATAATATGCATAATTCTAACAAAATTGTTTCTTGCACATTTTTCAGAATTAGGGGGTGTAAACATATCAGTTCATAGTGCATATTCAAGAAATGGAAGAAGGAGAGGGAGCTTCCAGCTATGATAAAGAGGCTAAAGGTAAAAAAGTTAGTGTTGGTAATGCAAAGATAGAATCCAATGAACACCAGGCCAAAGGGGAGAAATACACATTGATAGAGATTGTGAGAAGCCTAAAAATAGAAGTGAAAATTTACAAAGAATACAATGAGAGACTGATAAGAGAACAAAATAAAATAAATTCTCAAGTGATGCAAAGTTTAAATAATTTGTAGAGGAAAACAAAGAATGGATCAAACTCAAAACATGAGGAAGAGGGAAGATGTCATGAAATAAAAGATGAGTGAAGAAGAGATGGTTATTCAATAAGTGCTAGAAGAACTCATAGAAATCACTCACCTCCCTAATAATAAAGGAAAATTTATGCATCTGAAGATTCCATAAGTATTTCAGAAGTGTCTCTTGTTAGGCACCAAAGAAGAATACATGAATTGGACAGTCTTCAAGTAGAGCTAAGGAAGCTTAAACCACCATCCTTTAATGGTGAAAGAGAAAGTGAAGACGATGTTGAGGCATGGTTTCTTGGAATCAAGATGTATTTTCAATTGTATAACTACTCATCAAACCTACAATCCAGAATTTCCACATACCATTTACATGGGAAAGATGCTATGTGGTGGGATCAACTAAAGAAATTTTAGAATATTAATGAGTATAGGATCACTTGGAAGCAGTTCAATAATTTTTTTCAAAAGAAGTATATTTCATAGCACTTCTATGACAAGAAAATGCAAGATTTATTTGAACTAAGGATGGGAAGCATGGCCATGAAAGAGTATGAAAAGAAGTCCATGGGGATGCTAAAGTATGTGGGGTTTATAAAATATGAGAAGGTGAAAGTACATAGGATTTTAAGTGGACTTCCATCCTTTTATAAAGTGAAGATTCAATATGATGAACCTAGGAATTTAACTGAGACCATTAGGAAGGCCAAGTGCTTGTATGAGAAAGGAAAGGGCAGAGAGTCTTTGAAGAAATATTGGAAAGATAAGAAGAAGGAGAATTTTGATTAGAGAAAGAAAGGATTCAAACCTCGTTTCAATAGAAATATTCCAAATAAAACTTAGTAAGACCAGTATGCCAAGGATGAATCCAAGAGAGAATACTCCTTGGGAAAAAGGGGAAGACCACCAATCCAATGTTGTGGATGCAAAGAAGATCACTTGTAAAAGTATTTCCCTAACAGAAAGGACAAAGTGAATACCATGAACAACATCCAAGAGGCTACAATAGTAGAATACATGGCAAGAATTTATGCATCCTTAGATGATCAACACGGAGAATACCAATCCAATATGATTGAGGTGGAAGGTAAGTTCATTAATCAACCTATTTCTATTTTAATTGATTTATAAGAAAGGCATTGTTACATTGATCCTAAAGTAGTGAATAGATTACATTTGGAGAAAAGTAAGCTTGAAAAATCAAGTTTGGTTCAACTAGCTATTGGAACCAAAAGGATAATCCATGATATGGTCAGAGGTTGTTCCATAAGTATTAATGGTGTGACTACTAACGTTGATCTAAATATTATACCATTGGGTATTATGATATTCTAATTGGAATGGATTGGTTGGAAAAGAACCATTTTGTTCTACATTGTCATAATAAGACATTTACATGTCTTGATGAAGAAATGAAACAGAGCACTATGAAATGAGTTCCAATACCCATTTCCATAAGGGATATTTCAGCCTTATAGTTGAAGAGATGTTTCAGGAAAGGATCTCAATTGTATGTAGCCCATGTAGAGTATCCATAAATGAAAAAATGGCCAAGACTTGAAGATTATTCGATACTACAAGAGTTTGAAGATGTATTCCAAAAAATACCAATATTTCCACCAAAGAGGGAGATAGATTTCTCCATTGATTTAGTACTAGGAGATTCCCCTATATCAAAAACACCTTACATAATGAGTACACCATAATTGAAATAATTTCAAATGTAGTTGGAATAATTTTTAAATAAAGGGTACATACATCCAAGTGTTTCACCTTGGTAGCACCAATACTTTTTGTCAAAAAGAAGGATGGAACATTGAGGTTGTGTATTGACTTTCAAGAGCTTAATAAATCCACTATAAAGAACACGTACCCTCTACCCAGAATTAATGACCTTTTTGATCAGCGAAGAGGGGAAAATATATTTTCAAAGATAGAATTGAGATCAAGGTACCATCAAGTAAGAATAAAGGAAGAATGCATCAATAAGACATCCTTTAGAACTAGGTATGGGCATTAGGAATTTGTAGTGGTTCCATTTGGATTGCCCAATGCACCAGCTATCTTTATGTGCTTAATGAATGGTATATTCAGAAATTATTTGGATAAGTTTGTCATGGTATTCCTGGATGACATACTTGTTTATTCTAAGTCAGAGGAAGAGCATGAACATCACCTAAGATTGGTATTGTAGGTGTTGAGGGAAAATCAGTTGTATGCTGAGCTTAGTAAGTGTTCCTTTTACCAAGAACATATCCATTACTTTAGACACATTATTTTAGAACAAGGTTTAACAGTGGATCCAGAGAATATTGAAGCCATTAGAGGATGGCCAACACCTAGGAATGTTTCAAAAGTTATATCTTTTATGGTATTAGTTGGTTAGTATAGAATATTTATAGTAGGGTTCTCTAAGATTTCTCATCCCATCACTTCTTTGAAAATGAAGGGAATTAAATTTGAATGGAAAATAGAGTGTGAAGAGAAATTTAATCTGTTGAAACAATTACTTACTATTGCTCCTTTTTTTAAGATTGTTGACCCAATTGAATTTTTTTTGGTATGTACAGATGCATGCAAGGAAGCAATTGGTGGAGTCATAACTCAAAACGGACATGTCATTGGTTATGATTTCAGAAAGCTTAAAGAGCATGAGAGGAAATATGCCACACATGAATTGGAACTTGCTTCCATTGTTCACGCTTTGAATATGTAGAGGCATTATCTCATGGGGAAGGGATTTGAATTAAGAACAAACCATAGTGGTTTGATATATCTTTTCGAACAACTAACTTTGAATGCTAGGAAAATGAGATGGCTGGAATTTTTAAGTGAATACGATTTTGACATCAAGCATATTAAAGGAAAATAAAATAAATTTGTTGATGCACTTAGTAGAAGAGTACATATCATGCATGATACAACTATTAGTATGCATCAATCATATTTAAAGAGAAGAATTTTAGATGTTGTTGTCACATATCAACATTACCTATAGGTAAAGGAAGGCTTACAAAAAGAAAATGTGCAACAAAAAATTAAAGAATATAAGATGAAGGAAGATGAATTACTTATGCATAAAAATAGAAATTATGTTCCTAGTTCTGAAGAACTTAAGAAATTGATATTAAAATAAATGCATAATGTTCCATATGTTGGACATCCTGGTTACTAGAAAATGATTGCAGTAGTAAGAAGCCAATTATTTTGTCTAGGAATGAAAAAGGATGTTGCTGATTACATTGCCAAATGTATGGAATGTCAGAAAATGAAGGCTGAGCAAAGGCACCCAATGGGTTTGTTACAACCATTACCAATTCCAAAGAAAAAATGGGAAGTGGTAACCATTTATTTTATAACTAAATTTTCCAGGACAACAAGAAAACATGATTCAATCATGGTAGTGGTTGATAAATTAACAAAGGATGTTCATCTTGTTCCTGTAAAAATGAATCATACAACAACTAATATTGCAGAAATTTACATGAGGGAGATTGCTAGGTTGCATGGGATACCTAAGACAATTGTCTCAGACAAATACAAAAGTTTACTGCAAATTTTTGAAGGAGATTTTTTAAAGAATTTGGTATAAATCTGAACTTTAGAACAACATACCATCCACAGTCAGATGGGAAGACATACAGAGTCAATCGAGTAATTGAAGACATGTTGAGAATGTATGTGATGGATAATCCATCTAAGTGGGAATATTACTTGCACTTGGTTGAGTTTTCCTATAATAATGGGTATCAAACTTCATTGAAAATGAGCCCATTTGAAGAGTTGTATGGTAGGAAATGCAATAATCCAGTGAGTTGGGACAACCCAGTAGATAGAGTGGTACTTGGGCCATAATTTCTCAAGGATATGGAAGAATAGATGGTTAGAATTCAATAGAATTTAAAGGCAGCTCAAGATAGTGTTGGATTACTAAGAGGGGGGGATGAATTAGTAATAGCGTAATTATAATCTGTTTTCTTCAAATGTTATATCAACTTAGAATTATTATCCAATAATGAGCAGCAAGAAATAAACAATCACACACATACACAGTACACCAGTGTTTTACGTCGAAACCCAAATCAGGAGAAAACCACATAATGATTTTTATTATATGTCTTGAAGAATTACTATAGATTGTACTCTAACCAACACATTTGGTCTCACTGAATTTGGATCTGTTATGAATAAGTTATGATGTTTTTACCCAAAAACACCTGATTTTGACTAGTTTTTGGACTGGCCACAAACCCTATTTTCCATGGAGTGTAACTCCCAAAATACAATGAACCACAAGATGAATTTTTTTCAACAGATACTTGGATATGTTTTCTCACTTGCATAGAAATTTCACGGTCTGAATCATTATAGAAAGAAAGTTATAGTGAAAATGGTGAGATGACCTATAAATAACATACCTTAGAAAGCACCATCAAAAGAATTTATCCTTCCTCGCATTTCGGCCTTATTTTCTTCACCTTCACTCAGAATTCTGGTTTAGATATATTTGGTTACCTTAGACACATATATATATTCAATATTCTCAAGTGTGATTCAAATGAAAGAGCCTTTCCTCTTATTTATACTCTCCATGTAGCTTCCTTAAAAACATCTTCTAGGTCACTTGGCCCACTTTACTTATTTTAGGCTTGGGTGCACTTCTAATTTTTACATTTAATTTATTATTGAAATAATTTATTTTGTATTCACATTGAATTATAATAAACTCATCACTGCACTTTATTATTTACCTTTTAAAATCTCTTAAACCACTTTGACTACATTGACCTTTTGGGGATTCTGGATGACATATGAGGGTCCTCCAACTTCGTAAGGCCATAACTCTCAAACCGTGAGGAGTTATGTGACATTCTACATACCACCAGAAATGTTATGACATGTACTATCCATATAGAATAGTATTATCTGAAAATATATCATAACTCATATCGTTACCCATCAAACAAACTTGGGTCCATTACCCAAACCTGGGGTCTCCAACTTCTCATGGCCATAACTCTCTAACCGTGAGGAAT
>ML777294.1:247502-269116 GCA_009831015.1 Picea engelmannii | reverse complement strand
AAGGGAAAAGAAACAAATTATGGTGGTTACAGGTTATGAACAAGGTTTAAGATATTTCGAAGAAAGTGATCCAAAAAAACAATTTGATAAGGTATGGGAGATAGTCCACAAAATAATGATAGATCATTAGAAATAATGTTGGTCAAAATTATTTGGTGAAAGTTGTACCCCAAAGGAAAGGTTTAGCATTTTATCAACAATGTAGGAAAGGAACAGAAAAATGAACAACAGGTGTGCAGAAGGAACAACGGGTGCGACAAAGGAATGACAATTGTTCCGTTCAAAGGACTCAGCAGGCGTTCAAAAGGAACAACAATTGTTCTGTTCAAAGGAACAGTGGGTGCAACAAAGGAACAACAATTTTTCCCTTCAAAGGAATCAGCAGGTGCACAAAAGGAACAACAATTGTTCCGTTCAAAGGAACAATAGGCGTGCAAAAGGAACAACAGTTGTTCCGTTCAAAGGAATCAGCAGGTGAGAAAAAGGAATAGTAGGCGCACAAAAGAAACAACAATTGTTCTGTTCAAAGGAACAACAGGTGCACAAAAGGAACAACAATTTTTCCATTCAAAGGAACAACAGGTGCGCAAAAGGAACAATAATTTTTCCATTTTTAACCATCTGAATAGGTAATTTTTAGAAACCTGGCAATGTATTTTGCTTGAATTCAAGGTTGATTCCTCATCAACTAAATTCATTTATGAGTTGGTTTATTTCAAAATTAAGTAATGGATTTTTTGTTAATGTTATGAATTTCATTATAGTTGCCCAATTACTACTGTTGAATCATGACACCTTCATTTCTCTGTGAAAGACAGGGTTTGGGTGATGAGATGAAGCGGGAGTTTGGAATAGAAAAGAGTGCTAATTGAGTTCATTACAGTTATCCTCCCTAGTTTTGACTTTCTCAAATGACTGTAAAAAATAATAAAAAAAAAAACTAAATAAAATCTACAGAAAACAAAATTATATATAGTATGTACAGTGTCAACAAAATTCAACATTTATGGAGTTGGGGTGGCTGGATTACCTTCCCATCCAGCCAAAATTTGAATGCTAGGGTCCTTACTTACCCCTTGGTAGAAATATTCTTTTGAGGGCGGCTGATGATAGAGTTGCATCCGGTGTCCATTGACCCGAAATGGAGATCCGGACCTGTCGATGGTGCTTAACGTGACTGTGCCATTATCATGGACTTCATTGATTTCATATTGTCCTAGCCACCATGTCTGTAATTTTCCCGAAAAATCTTGAAATCTAGAATCATAGAGGAGCACCCAGTCACCTTTTTTAAGTGATTTTTTATATGCTTGTCATGCCAGGTCGTTCTCTGTTGCTGAATAACAGTCGTGCGCTCTACAACAAACATGCATGCTTCATCCAATTCATTGAGTTGTTGAAGGCGTTGTTTATGTTCTTTTGTAAGATCCAGTCTGATTTCCTGGGCCATCCTTAGAGTCTTGATTTCAAACTCGATTGGGAAGATGGGTTCTTTTCCATAGACTAAATGATACGAACAGTAGCCAATGGTATAATGCCATGTTGTGCGGTAAGCCCATAAGGCATTTGGGAGCTCAGAAGACCAATTATGTCTGTTTGTTGAGATATTCTTTGTCAGGATTGCCTCTAGGACTTTATTGGTGCTTTCCACTTGCCCATTTTCTTTTGGATGGTACAGAGAAGTAATTTTGTGTTTGATATGATAATTATCCAGGGTGGTGGTGATTCTATGAGCTATAAATTGTGACCCCCCATCAGTAATTACCTCTCTTGGTAGTCCATATCGTACGAATAATTTGAAAAGAAATTTGATGACTAATTCTTCTATTTCATTTGGTAAGGCTTCTACCTCTACCCATTTAGTCATGTAGTCCGTTGCGACTAGAATATAGGCCTTTTGATTTGACTTTGGATTGAAGGGGCCAACGAAGTCTAGTGCCCATCTCTCAAATGGTTCCGTAACTACATGTTCTTTCAAAGGAATTTCATTAACCTGACCTGGTTTTCCCATCCGTTGACAACTATCGCAGATCTGGACATATTTCTTTGCATCTCTGAATATTGAGGGCCAATAATAGCCCATCTGCAGAATTTTGTGTCCAGTCGTGTGATCTGCAAAATTCCCACCATAGGGATTATCATGTCTAGCCTTTAGTATGTCGTAGATTTTTTCATCTCGTATACATCTGTGGATCTGGAGATCAACTCCTATATGGAAGAGATATCCGTTGATCTAGGCGAATCGTGCGCTATGTTGGACGATCAATTTTCTTTCCCTTGATAAAAGATGTGATGGTAATCTTCTCACTGCTAGGTAATTTTCCACGTCAGCGTACCAAGGTGGCTTTGTAGTAATGACAAACAGATGCTCATCTGGAAATTGATCTTCAAATGATAAGGAGTTGTTTGTTTTGGGTATGCGGGATAGGAAGTCTACGACAAGGTTTTCTCTCCCTAGTCGATCTTTGATGGTGATATCAAATTCCTGCAATAGTAACAACCATCGAGTGACCCATCCATTAGTAATTGGTTTATTATCTAGATATCTAATAGCAGAATGATCAGTATACAGAATGACCAGATAGCCTGTTATATAATGATGAAATTTATTGATGGCATGTATAACAGCTAAAAACTCTTTCTCTGTTACTGTATAATTAAGTTCAGCTAGATTAATATTCTTGCTAATAAAATAAATGGTGTAGGGTTTCATGTCCTCCTCTTGTCTGAGGAAAACACCTATGGAAATATCTTATGCATCGGTGGAGATGTGAAATGGTATTTTCCAATTTGGCCCCCTCTACACCAGTGCTATCAAGATGAACTTCTTGAGTCCTGCAAATGCCACATCACACTTGTCAGACCACTAAAATTATACATTACCAGTCAAGGAATGTAAAGGTGCAGTGGTTCTTGCAAAATTTTCCATAAATCTAAGATAGTAACCTGAAGCGCCAAGGAAACTACGTACCTTAGTTTGTGTGTGTGGTGTAGGTAGATTAAGGATTACCTCTATTTATGTTGGATCTACCATAATTCCATCTACAGATATATAATTTCCTGGTACCACAACTTCTATCATCATCATGTGACACTTTTCGTGGATTAAACATAACATGGTTGCAATGCACCATTCTAGTATTTTCTCTAGGTTATTCAGTGCTTAATCGAAGTCGTTGCCATAAGGAGTGAAATCATCCATATAGACTTCAAGTCCTTTGTTGATCATATCACTGAATCTACTTATAATGGCCCTTTGAAAAGTGGTTGGAGCATTACAAAGTCCAAAGGGTAATACTCTATATCCAAAAGTGCCCCAGGGGCATGTGAATGTAGTTTTATCTTGATCTTCTGGGGCAATCTAAATCTAATTGTACCCACTAAAACCGTCTAGGAAAGAAAATAATTTATTTCCTGCCAAAGTATCCAGGACCTGGTCAATTAAAGGAAAAGGGAAGTGGTATTTTTGAGTGGCTTTGTTAAGTTCCCCGTAGTCAACACATATGCGCCATTTCCCATTTTTATTTGGGATGATCACTAATGGGAAAACCCACCAATTATCTGAGATGGGATATATAAAATCTACATCCAACAACTTTTTTAATTCTTACTTAATGATATCTTTGAGGTGAGGATTCAATCTTCTCTCTGGCTGTCAGATAGGTCGAGCATCATTTTCAACATAAATATGGTGTGTGTAGAGTTGTGGATCAATACCTTTCATATCATAATATTCCCATGCAAAAGATTGCTGGTATTTGGAGAGGACTTGAATTAGCTTTTGTTGTTGTTTTCCATCTAAATTGGCATTGATGTTTAGATACCTTCCTAGTGCAATATAGATGGGTTTGTTGTTATGAATGGTTGTAGTTGGAATTTTTTGTTCCATTAAATCTTCCAGCAAGTCTCCCTTTGCTTCACAGTCTAGAACAGCTTGGAGCATCTGGCAGGTCGGGTTGCTCATGGTGGTTGGATTATTGATAAATCCACTAATTACATCATCTTCTAGCTAGTTTTTAACTCTGAGGGCCTCTTCCTATGTAAGAGGGGCTCATAAATCCTTCTCTAGGTATTGTAGTGGTCGAAATTGTGGATATATGAAATTTGGACTTGGTTTAGCAGGAGGATATAAAATGAGGTTCTTTGTGATAACCCCTCTAGTGATTGTCATATTACTTGTTCGACATCCTATGTATGCATCTGTTGCTGCAAGCCATAGCCTATCCAGTATCAATGGATTCCCTTCAAGTCCACCTCTTGGGTTGATGATGAGGAAGTCCGTCGGATATTCCCAAGAGTCGACGGAGATGGCTATATCATGTAACGTGCCAACTGGTCAAACTACCGATCGATCTTCCAACTGCAACATTATTGTGGTGGGTTCGAAGGAGTTAAAACCTAGGGTATTGCAGGTTTCCATAGTCAAGATGTTGATGGCTGCTCCCAAATCAACTAGTGTATTGGGAAAAGAACAACCCTGGATCTGAACTATCACTATGGGATTCCCCGGATCTACATATTTAACTAGTTCTTGTCTACCTAAAATTAGATCAGACAAGGCTCCTACCACGTGGACTTTTGATGATGGATTTTTAATTTTTCAGATGGGCTTTCTCCCACATAGCTCCTTGATCATTTTTGTTTAGATTGGCATGTCCTGAAGAGCTTGCAGGAGTGGAATCTTGATATATATTAATTCTTGAGTTCCCCTACAATTTCGAAGTTCGGATATATGGTCGGTTTTTCTATCATCAATATTTCAGGGAACGGAAGGGAGGGTGTTGCATCCTTATCAGGATCTTGTGATTCGACTATGTTCCCCCCGTACTCGATTTCTTTCATTATTACCATAGTCAAAGGTTTTATTGTTGGTTGTTTTTCACTCTCCTACTCTTGAAAAATGTTATTTTCTTCAGGAGATATTATTCGTCCCAATCTCAACTGTAGTTCACTGCACCCTATCGAGCTAGTCTCTCCTTCTCCATTCTCCATAATCTGGACGAGTTGAGTCAGTCTGCTATTTAGATTTGGGTGAGGTTGGGCTGGTAGTTGAGGGTGAAATTGGGATTATGGGTTTTGGGGCAATTAGAGTGGTGCTTGTAACGTAGGATAAGTTTGAGGGGCCATCCCCATGGGTTGGGTGTTTATCCCCATGGTGTGCTGCCAATTCTGATTCCAATTTGGGTTTTGGGTAGTCATGTTGGGCCACTGTGAAGGGTAGATGTTTTTATTTGAGTTTTTCCAGAATGAGGTGGGATATTGTGAGTTAGGCCAAGTGGAAGTTGTAGTTGGTTGATTCTGCCAAGCAGGATTTGCAGCAGGCTAGTTTTGCCAAGTGGGATTTATAAGTGGGTATTGTTGGGGCTGCTAATTATGATTAGTAAACGACTGACCCTACCATGTGCTACCAGGAGCTTGTTGTTGATTATACTTTCCAAAGAAGAAAGAGGAAGGGTCCTGCAATGTATTTGCAGGTCGATTCTTCCATTGATGATGATGAGCCATCAGATATAATGGCTTTGTTTCTTCTTCTGATTCTCTAAAGAAAACTTTCAATCTAGGAAGCGATGGTCATTGTTCCATGTCATGATCCTTGGAGCAGATAGCACAAACCCAGACTACGTCCAAAGGGCAATCCCTTGGACCATGTTTTCTTCTGCACTTGTGGAAAAACATGGCCAACGTTTGTTCTGCTTCTATTTTTTTCTGTTTGGCCTACAACACATTCAATTGTGTAGTCAGAGTGCTCATAATATCTGTTTTGAATTTTTCTAAGAGATTACCAACTTCAGCTCACGTAACACCCCCGCTGGTAATATTGTTGTTTCTGGTGGTACGCATCCCTGATCTGGTCCATGAACTTCCTCTTGAGCACCTGATGCACAATAGGAAGATGTCATCACAAGTTTCTTGATAAATGTCACCCTTCCCCATTAAATTCAATGTTTCTACCCATTCATCTTTCATACCTTTAATCAGAGTTTCCTTAAGTAATTCAACTGGTAACGTGCCATAGGGTGATCTTTGTAAATTATATTGAAATCTCTCGACATATTCTTCTAATGAATTATTTTATTTTTCATTCATTTGAAAGATTTCATACTTTAAGTCTTTGGTTCTACAATAATCCTGATATTTTTTCAAGAAGGTCTATTTCATCTCATCCCATGAGTTTATAGTTCCTCCCCCTAATCCCATGAACCAACGTAGAGATGCTCCTTTCAAAGTGGAGGGGAACAATTTTAATTTTTGGGGTTCAAAGGTGTAATCATACCCTCTACATAGGACATCAAATTCGAATAAGAATGTGTATGGGTCTTCTAAGATTAATCCATGAAAGATTGGAAGGTTTTGTAGGGGAATTGCATTCATGGGGGCATTGGTGATTGTATCAACTATCAGATATTCCAAAGTGGAAGTTTGGGGATGTTGTGGATTTGGTTGTGCCATTTGATCGAAAATATGCCAGAAATCTTCAGGGATTTCTTGATCTAAATATTTTATTTGAATTTATTGGTTATCTGATCCTCTAGGGGATTTGATTGCACTCCCTCTATATAGGATTTTGTGTATGCCTTATTCTTTCATAGGAGATTTAGGATCGGGTGGTGGGTCTATCTTAGCTATCCCACTGGTTTCTCCTTCTCCTTCCTCTAGATTACAAGAGTTTTCCTCTTCTAAAGGGTTGAGGGGTGGAAGATTTGAGCTCTGAAAGCTTTGCTCAGTCCCTTCAGTTTTTCTATGAATATCGGCATGGGATGAAGTTGGTGAAACTACCACATGAGGGATTCAGGTGGATCCTTTTCTAGGTCCAACCGAAGCTTGAGATTCTTCTTTTCAGATGATATCATCTATGAAAGTGCTTCTTCCAGAGAGCACCGAGCCCTGGTCTCTGGTAATTTTTGGTGGGTTTTTTGTTTTTTCAAGATCTTTTTTCTTAGTCATACACACTTCACACAACAAAAAAGAAAATCAAGAAAGAAAAAAAATCACCTATGAAACCTCTTAATGTGTCAGCTGGAGGTAGGCGCTAGTATAAGCATCTTATTGCCTCTGTAGGTTCTTCCCTTCCGTCTTCAATACCTCATCCTCTAGAGTCACAATCTATGCTACCTTTGACATTCTTCCATGGAAACAATGTCAAAATGTTGGGCTCTAAAGATGTCTAAAAACATCCTTAGTTTAACATTAATTTATGAACCCGAGGATTCGTCTTTTATCTCAAAGAATATTGGCAAAGTCTATGCAGATAGCTCGTAGAGGCTAAAATCGTGTAGTGAAAGCAAATATGAGTTTATAAATAATCAAGCTCCTCAAACATTCATTAAAGATTCTAGGAATTGAAATCTAAAGATGTGCAATGGAAAGGAACTAATTAATCTATTGAATTCATTTTAAGAGAAATAATTGAATCTAGATAAAGACTTGCAGAAATGACTATTATTATGAATCAATTTGCTGGAAAGAAAAAGGTGAATTACTCTATCTATGGAAAGAAATAGAGACTGTAATCTAGTCGAAAAGAGACAACAATCATATTTCTATTGAAAGGAAAAACAACTATATTCTAATGGAAAGGAACAACAAATTTAAACTAAGTAAAAGGAACAACAAATGTAAACTAAGTGAAAGGAACAACAAATGTAAACTAAGTGAAGGGAACAACAAACGTGAACTTATGAGGAATTGTCACGCATCAAATCTTAGTAATAGGAATTGGAACAATAATCATCTAATGCTTCAGGGAATATCTATCTCCTGCAATTGACATGAAATCATCAACACACTTATGCATTCATTTAACTACTGTAAAAGACAATCGAATCACAAAACAGAAATTGAACTGATACAATTACAGGTCAAACAGTAGCTCCTTTAGACAGGGCCCCTGGTCCTTAGAAGCACTACTATTTGAAATTCAGTATATAGAAATGGTAAAACCGCTCAAAGCTTCTATTGATTTCATAGCTAGTACAACATTTTACAAAAACTGCTAACGCATAACAATTGTAAGTTCTAAATTCTTGGGTGCAATTCTTCTACATCTTTTCAAGATCTATTTATCCCTTATATATTACAATAATCTGGGTAAATTAAGCTATCCTGAGGATCGAGAGATCCTCAGGATTTCTTTACTATTACAATATAAGCAACTCGATCATCTTCAAAAATTCTTTGCGCCATAAAGTCTTCAACCACCAATAGCTTGTGCATCTTCAAGATTTCCTTTGCTATCTTGGGTTTGGCAATATTTAACCAATCCTGTAAGAAAACCAAACAATTCCAATCATATTTAGGATCTATGTAATCTAACTTCAACAATAATGCTAAAGAGTATATTATTCATTTTCTATTCTATTTTCTCCTAAATAATCGAAAAGTCAATCAAGATGATATCATGAAATGTGGGGAAAAGGAAAATATTTATACCTTTTTCATAACCTAACAATGTGAATATTTCATGCATCTTTATTCATTAAAATTTGATCATATTTCAAAATAATTCCAGAAGTGAGCTTGAAATGGCATGCACGGCATGTCGGTGGATGGGTATGTTACACCCTGAATACCCTAACCCTTGGAATGGAAACAAAATCCAAAAATACAAGATCTATTTCCATGAAACTTTACCTCCTCCATTCTAATTGTGAAATTACTACACATTTTTTCCTGTTAATAATTTAGGCCTTTCAACACTGTAGTATTCTTGATATTAGAGTATAATTCTGAATGAGTATTAATCTAATTATATTGATACCTATCAATTTTTATCCATTTCTGTCCCTGTTGTCTGGACACCCCTACTTGGGACCTATTCCATTGGAATCCTCTTTTTTTTCCGATCAAAGTGATACCTATCATTTCTTAGCCTTCATTTTTTATGGACCCACCCTCCCTTTTCACCCACCTTTATTTCCAACCTCTTCCATTGTTTTCCCCTCACCATGGCCAACACTCACAACCAGAATCTTGCAAACTGCATAGCTACCAACATTGCATCCAAAATGGACAACGTAAAAGAGGAATTGAAGAAGGACATCAATTCCCACCTTGCAAGTCATCTTGAATCCCACCTTTAGTCTCAAATTGACTCATTTGCTTCCAAGTTCCTAGAAAAACTTCTCATTTCTAGAATCCCTTCCTCATCTAATCAACCTTCTAACCTCAAAGGTATCGTTTCCTCCAATTCCCAAGATTTTTAGTCCAACCCTTTTCATCATGATCTACATCTTCCACAAGTGGAGGTGAACAAATTTGATGGCTTGGATCCCACTAGTTGGGTCACTGAAATGGAACACTACTTCTCCTTGCACGACATCACTGATGAATTGGCCAAAATTCATTACGTTGTCCTCTATTTGGACCCTGGACATTGGTAATGGTGGCAATGGAATTGAAAATCGCGTTGTTATGGAAAGTTTTTCCTCACTTCATGCATCTTGATTTTATGTCCTTCCATTTCCATATGCATACTTCATTCCCCTTTTTTATCACTCCAGATCTAAAAATACACATTTTTGTACATGTACATGAGCTAATAGTTATAAAGATCATGTATACGCGGACTACTCCACTACAACCCACATACATCGGGTTTGGTGCTCAAAAATTAAAAATGCGCCAAGTTTCCATGCCATGCCATGTGATCCATGATCATTGGCCTTACATATACTAGAAACGCTCTGACTAGACCCTTCAATTCCATTTGGAGGCTATAAATTGAGCCATATCCAAGATTTGAAATCATTAATCACATTGAGAGCAAAGACACTCTAGAGAAATTTTGCCTCAATTGAGTTTGCATCCCTTTGTCCTTGAAAGTATGAACTTATTATGTTTATCCCCCAAGATCTTCCTATATTGTGATGGAGAACTTCATTGACTCCTACTTGTGAGCTTCCCTTTATGGAGGATTGAAGTGGTGGAGGCCTAGCTGGAGGGACTTAGTTTCTAGGTTTCGATATGTGTCATTACAAAAGTTTTTCACCTATGTAATTATGTTGATTACATTAATATAAATAATTGTTTCTTGTCCAAATGATATTTTGCAAATATTTTTATCACTTTCCATGGGTGTATTTCTTATGTATGTTAATGGATTATGCTAATTTATATGCTAACATTTTAGATCATTAACACATGCTTGTGTATATTGGTTGTTGAGAACAAGTTGCACGTGTAAAGATTTGGGTTGTGTTCTCAACAATGGTCTTCTTCGGACATATATATGAGGTAGGGTTCTATCCTTCTCCACTACCTCTCTAGCTACCTTACAAACCCAGTCTTGAGAAGTTTTTTTATGTTTTTATTAGAGAGAAAGATAAGCTTGTACAACTTGGAGTGATCATCACTACAGGTACCTCCAACAAAGCTTTAGTCTTCCATTAGAAAGATAAACCCAAGAATCCAAAGAAAAAACATCCTCGCAGCAAAAACAAGCAATATAAGGGTCCCAAATCCACTTAGACAACTTTCACTCCTAATGGTGACAAAGGAAAAAAATATAAAAGTAAGAAGAATGAAAGACATTGAAAATTTTGTGATAAATATGGTCATGATGAGTCCAAATGTTTCAATAAGATGGCAGCTTTAGAAGCAAAAAATGAAGAAGCACAATACTAGTATTGATTCTACTTCTTCTTCTTCTTCTCATGGACACACACTTTCTGCTTTTGGTCTATCCTTCAATACAACTTCTACTTCTTCTTTTGATGATTGGATTATTGATTATGGATCATATTATCATATGGCTAAGGATAGAGACATGTTTTCTTCTCTAAATGAATGTAACACCAAGAAAATATTTGTAGGTGATGATAGATATCTTTGTGTTGAAGGATCTGGAATAGTTCAAGTAGAAAATGATAATTTTGATGATGTATTATGTGTTCCAAGTCTTTCTTATAACCTTCTATTAGTATATCAAATCACTCAATCAGGTGAAGGTAAAACTGTAGAGTTTTCACCTCACCAAGTTGTAATCAAAGATCTAAAAGATCCTAAGCATGTTCTTGCAACTGGAATTGTTGATGATATTTCCAGGTTGTACAAATTTGACAACTTTGGGTCATCATATTTTTCATTAGTTTTTTTTGCCCATAGCGATGACTTGAGCAAACTTTGGCATGATCAGTTTGGTCATCTAAACTATCACTCTTTGCAACAACTATGTAATCAACAGATGGTGATTGATCTTCCTCTTATTTCATGCAGAGATGGTGTTTGTGCCGATTGTGTTCTTGGAAAACATCATCGGGATAGTTTTGACAAACGTGCCTCTTGGCACACCTCAGACCCTTTGCATCTTGTTCACAGTTATTTGTGTGGTCCACTTTCTTAACCTTCTTTTTCTGGGTGAAAGTATTTCTTAACCTTCATTGATGATTTTTCTAGATGTGCTTGGGTTTACTTCTTAAATCTTATGAGTTAATTTTTTGACAAGTTTTTGGCTTACAAGGGCCTTCTAGAAAAGAAATATAGACATAAAATTAAAAAGTTAAGAAAAGATAATGGAGGCGAATATGTGAACAATAATTTTACAAGTTACAGGGCATCCAAATGCAACACATTGTTCCATATAAACCACAACAAAATGGTGTTGCTGAGAAAAAGAACCACACATTAAAATAAATGGCTAATTGTGTGATCCAATCTAAGGGATTAAGTCTAAAGTATTGGGCGGAAGCAATCAACTGTGCAAATCACATAGTAAATCACTATCCCACAAAGGATCTTAAAATCATAACACCGGAAGAATATTGGATTAAAATTAAACCAGATGTAAGTCACTTCCGTGTATTTGGAAGTATAGCATGGGCTCACATTTATGATGAGAAAAGGAAAGCATTGCAGCCTAAAAGTGAGAAGTGTATATTTGTTGGTTATATTGAAGATTTCAAAGGTTATAGACTTCTTCAACCACATTATAATAAAATTATTATTATAATAGATGTTAAATTTGATGAAAATATCTTGTCCTGTGAACCTAATTTGACGATTGTGCCCTCTTCAGCCTGGAAACCATCTTTGACGTTTGTTCCTTCTTATGTTCCTATTCTGGTTTCTTCTTCAGATGATGACAGTGAGGATGAAAATCCACCTCCTCCTTCTCACCTTCATCTAGATGATTCCTTTGAACCTGGACCAACACCATCTCCACAACTTCCTAGATGGGTATATTCAACATGAAAAACATTTGGTGATGTTGTTGGTGATCCTTTAGATCAATGTCAGGCATGTTCATAGTTCCATCCAACCTCTTCTCTTTTGGTTCAAGTTTCAGAGACTCATAATCTAGAGAAATTTGCAGAAGCTTCAGGTCATCCATATTGGGATACAACAATGAAGGAAGAGTATCATTCTTTAATGGCCAATGATAATTGGGATCGTGTACCTCTTCCAAAATCAAGAAATCTTGTCAAATTTAAATGGTTCTACAAATATAAGTATGAATCATATGGAAGTGTTGAAAGACAAAAAACTCAATTAGTTTCCAAAGGATTTTCCCAAGTTGAAGGAATTGACTATAATGAAACATTTTCCCCTGTAGCCAAAATGAATTCCATTGTCCTTGTTATTTCCCTTGTTGCCTCGCATAAATGGGAGGTCCATCAAATGGATGTTAAATCTTCCTTCTTGCACAGAGATTTGCAAGAAGAAATCTACATGGAACAACCTCCTGGCTATGTCCAGAATGACTCTAGCCTTGTTTGTCACCTTAATAAATCTTTTTATTGTCTTAAGCAATCTCCCTGACCCTGGTATGCCAAAATGGACAACTTTCTTATTGACACGAAATTCTCTACATGTCATTCTAATCCTAATGTCTATACCAAGAAAGTAGGAAGCCATCTCATAATCCTTGTCCTTTATGTTGATGACCTTATCCTTTCTAGTAGTGACTCAAAACTTTTAAAGCATGTGAAAACCAGCCTTAAGAAGAAATTTGAAATGATAGACTTAGGTTTTTTTCACTATTTCCTTGTCCTCCAAGTTTTGCAAACCAATGAAAGAAGTTTTCCTTCCCAGTCTAAATATGCTTGTGACCTTCTTTGTCGCTTTCACATGGATGATTGTAAACTAGCCCATTCTCCCTTCCAGTCTGGACTCAAGCTTACTTCCACATGTACTTCTCCCAAATTTGATGCCATCCTATACCATCAGTTAGATGGTAACCTCTTATACTTGACTCATACCCATCCTGATATTTTCTTTGTTTTTGGTCTTATTGCACGTTATATGCAAACACCCCGTGAAAGCCATTGGAAAGAAGCTAAAAGGTTACTTCGCTATGTTTGTGGTATAGTTCAGTTTGTGATACATTACAGTTAAGGGGGACTTCCATGTTGGTTGGTTTCACTAATTCATATTGGGTCGGCGACCCTTGATGGGTGTTTTATATGCACTAAAAAAACACTAAAAACCCTCAATTAAATTGTCAACCTGGGGTAAGTAAACTTGGAGTTGTAGCACTATATGTGCCAAGGTAGAAAGGCTAGAGGTATTATAGTCTAACTAAGGAAATGGCCTATCTGAGAACTAATCTATTCAAACAAAGAATATTAATGATCAAACCCTATCAAGAAACTTAGATTATTTACCTTAAGTAACTTTTGAACAAAGGATCGATGGATTGTCTAGGAAAGCAAATGGAAACCCTACTTAAATAAAATTAACTTAATCATGACAATAAGAAAAATAAAACAATCCATTTAATCTATCTAATGAGCAATAACAACAACAAACTACTTTAATTTACCTACTCAAATTCAATAAGCAACAACAATTAAGAAAATGAACAAGCAAGCAACTATCCTATTAAAGAAAGTAAATAAGCAAGAAACTACCCTATCAAAGAAACTAAACAAGAAAGCAATAAACTAACTAACCTATGATAACTTATACAACAAGTTAACTAATCAAAATTACTCAATAAGCAATTAATCAAACTAATAAGCAAGTGAACTCTATTCTTAATTTAAACTTCATAATTACTTCAAATTTATGAAATGAAATCTTAATCTACTAAATTCAAAGCATCATGACAATAAAAGTAATCAACAACTACTCTTTAGTCTATGATAAGAAACCATTGTTTAATCTACCAAAGCAAGAAGACTATTCTCTAATCTACAAAAGAAAGGAACTCAAATATATTGTTGATGGTTATGTCTCCGGTGTCTTATAATATCACAATGGAATTTAACAATTAATGATAACTCAAGAAGGATAAAATCAATATTGACTTCTATAGAAAAGTGAAAAGTATGAATTAGACAATCTAATGAGAACTTCTCCATTATAGAAAAAACATCAACTACCCTGCAAATCCATGTGATTCTTCAATTCATGCATTAGTCATCAACAATATGAAAACACTATTCTATTTAATTCAATTTCATTATATTCTAATGTAAGAAAATTCATACTACTAGAGATTAAGAACTTAATTCAAAAGAAAACTTCGAATTGAAATTGCAATTTAGATCTAAGATGGAAATTGCATAAATTAAATTAAACTAATCCTATTTTAACAATTTAAATTGCAAAGGGAAATACTCATAAAACATAAATCAAATCCTATTTCTATTTCAGCATATAACAAGATAAGAAAACTAAGAACTAATTGAGAAAACTAGATATCAAATTGAAAACTAAATTCAAAGCTAACAACTAATCATCCATCAAAACCTTGCCAAAGAAACCATTAACTAATTACTTCGTTTAAACTCTCTTTTAAACTCTATTTCAGCATGCATAAATTCTAACTATCATCTAATCACACAAGGGTTGGTGGCTTAAGCTTAAGCTTGTTTCCTATTTAATTAAAGAGATATAGCATACTAACACTATCCTTCATAAGCAACCTGCAACAAGAAATTGAAACAATTAAACTATAAACAGTAATTACACAGTAAGTAAGAAAGATATAAACACATGTACAGGAAATAAAAGAAATAACAATTAGACTACTTGAATTAACAAGAAAACTAACTAAATATTCACCCAGACCACTAGTGGGCCCCCAATAGGTCATGGCTACTCCTCAATGGTGAATCACAAGCTCAAGAAATGCGATTTTAGCATTTAAATTAAAAAACACAGTTTACACAAGTTTATGAAAATGTTTTGAAACAAAAAAACAATTCTAGCTTCTGAACTTAACAATCTCTAGCTTAGTTATTTTTCTGACCACTGTTGTGATATTTATAGAGGTTACAAGCTGAGAGGTCAACCACTGGAAGGGTCGACCTGCTCTAAAAACAGTAAATTACAATTAATGTGTCTTAACCGTCGGTGACTTCTAGAAACAAAGTGAGCCAATAAACGCCCAAGATAAGTACACAATCCAAGTTGTCAGAAGATCAATAACTGGAGGCCACGAGCACAAGAAAAACCCATGTCTCTGATTTTCCCATTACTGGCCACCGATATGATAACAACCAACTCACCCATGGTTTTAGTGTCAGATGCAGTGTCGGATGGAGTACCGGATGCCAAATTGAAAACCATGAATTTCTCTCAATGCATTTAGAATTTCAGGAAACAACCCACTAGGGACCTAATTGGACATATTATGCACAAAACCCATGTGCTATATTTTTCAGGTTCCACTTCATGCTCCCAAAAAGTAAGATTTAAGTTAGCTTCCTTTAATAGTGTCGGATGCAAAAACGACCTGTGCTTTTTGCCTGTGACACACAGATCACGAATTAGCTTCTTGGAATAATTTAAACATGTTGAATTAAACTTAAAACCATCATAAAACATCAATCATACATACCTGGTATGATCCATGATTAATTAATACAAAACTCCTTCAAAACTTCTTCGAAATAGGAAAATACACTCACAATATTGGCCAAAAGGGATCTAACCATCATCATTAAATTAACCATATCGCGAGCCCAACATTACCCCCACACCTAAGATTTTGTAGGTCCCACTGCAAATAAAAATGAATTGGTCCATATGACTAGACTTGCTGAGAAGGATTAGCTTTAGAGGCTTCTTCCTCTTGCCCTGAAGATTTTGTTATGTGCCTCTTATGATGTTTCAATTGTGCCTTGAGGTTGTGATTGGTATTGGTATTTTGATCAACCAATCTGTTAGGACCACACAATGTACCTTTTTGCCTATACTTTTTTCCACTATTATACTCTTGATCACCCATATTTAAACTCATACTATCACTTTATCTGATCATTCCAAAGGTATACAACGTCCCTTCTCATTACTATACGTTTAATCTGTTTTGCATAATATTTTACATCACTCTCGTACTTGACCATTGATTAGAAATGCATAAGTGTTCAAAACTGCAGATTAGCATTTGAGGCCTATTGCTGAAAAAAAGAACTGTCCAAGGTCGTTGTTGCTGAAACACAGAACTGATGTTGAAACACAGAGTTGCCTTATAGTCCGAGGTCGCAGATGCTGAACACAAAACTGTTATACAGTCCGAGGTCGCAGATGCTGAAACACGGAGTTGTTACACAATCCAGAGTTGTAGATGCTGAAACACAGAGGAAACCGCCAGGACCGACGATGCTGAAACACAAAGGAAGCTGTTACAGTCAGCGGTCAACAAAGCTATAACCGTCGCTCCTACACAAGAATTCCGACATAGTCAGAGTGCAATTCACGTGGCTAAAATAGCCCACGAATTGCGATGTTGAAATAGCATCAGCAACAACGGGAAGAAGTTGTTACACTAGTCGTAACAGCAATACCTCATTCAGCTCCTGTAATAGCATTCTGTTGCGTGAGACTAGGACACCCTATACTGGTTTAGAAAGTAGATCTGACTAAGGATAGGACTCAGATATTCATTTTAATTATTGTATCGAATGGATTTCCTCTTTAAATAGGAGGAAATCGTCATTCGAAGGACCCAAGTTTTATGTATTGAAGAAGCTCCAGAGAAGAGGGACGTATTCTATCTTCCAAATTGTAATGTGATATTTTGACAGATGAATAGAAGACTTCTTTGAGTATCCTTCTCTAGCATTTTCGTTTCAGGGGAATCTTGTGAGAAGGGAGGGCCCACCTTCTTCACAAGATTCACCCATTAGTTTAGAAGTGTGTTAGTACAATTTCTGTTTACGCTTTGATTAATTTTTGTTTGCTGAAACACTGCTTTTAATGAATTCCTCTTTGCTGAACACTACTGACTCTGTCTTAGTTTATTAAATGAAATTCATAATTCTTTTTATCAGCAATCTTGTGTGATGATTTTTTAAGGCTAGCCAGAGATCAGGTTAAGGATTCCTGCTCAGACAGGAAGGAATTAGAACACCTTGTCTTCTGTAGATTTCATTTACTTCTGCAAGTGTGTTAGCCAGGGATTGGGTTAAGGGTTCCTGCTCAGATAGGAAGGAATCAGAACACCTTGTCTTCTGTAGATTTCATTTACTTCTGCAAGTGTGTTAGCCAAGGATTGGGTTAAGGGTTCCTGCTCAGAAAGGAAGGAATCAAAACACCTTGTCTTATGTAGATTTCATTTACTTCCACAAGTGTGTTAGCCAGGGATTGGGTTAAGGGTTCCTACTCAGAAAGGAAGGAACCAGAACATCCCGTTCTCTGTAGATTTCCATTATTCCTGCAGGTGTGCTAGCCAGAGACTGGGTTAAGGGTCCCTACTTAGAAAGGAAGGGATCAGACTATCCTGTTCTCTATAAACCTCAACTTCACAAGTGTGCTGAACAGAAATAGGGATTAAGGCTCCTGCTTAGAAAGGAAGGAACTAGACGGCCTTGTTCTCCATTAGATAGAGTTAATTGTCTTATGCTTACTGTTTTCATGAAAGAGTGTTAGTACTGAAGTCTCTGTTTGAGAGTAAGGGTCATGTTATCTGATTGCAGAATAGTTTTTATTTCCCATTGCAAGTGTTATTCTAATGTAATCCAGGATTCTTAGATTAATCTTTAAGATCTGCAATAGGGAAGTTGTTTTCCTGTGATTTAATTTAGAACTTCGGTTTATTCAAGCAAGTGTGATTAGTATAAATTTCTTTACTACAACACTAAGTTTCTTTTGGAATTGAGCATATACAGTGCGTGGTTATCTTTGAAATAAAAGACTTCCCTGGGTTGATAATTTATGTATCACTTGGTTGTTTGAATCAATTAAGCAATTATAGTAACCAACATTTTGGCGTCGTTGTCGGGGAAGATAGCTATAGATTTCAAAAGCACTTGTGATTTCTTTTATTTAGATAAAAATAATGCATGAAAAACCCCAAGGACACTAACCCTATAGGTGGCAAAGGAAAAGGAAAAGGAGGAAGAAAGACTTACATTGACGAAATTTTATCAAAGTCTGAATCTGCTGCTCAACGACCAAACCTTCGAAAACAGAACTCCCAACCTTCATTTCAAGAAATTTTTGGAACTGGGAAAGAAGTTTGGAGTCCTGAGACAGTCCAGAAGCTAGTAGGAGACATTGAGGACAGAGCAAGTGCAGCAGAGGAGCAGACAGAGGAGCAGACAGAGGAAAACATGGATGAATACAATGAAGAATTGCGTCACGAAGAACAGGAAAATCCTGAAGGAGAGGTAAATGATGAAATTTTTTTATCTATGTTAGGATTTCCTATTGGTGATCTTCCCATAGGAGCAGCCCCCATGAAAAACATCCCACTCTCAGCATTACCCAATTTTCATGGTTTATCTTCAGAAGATCCTGATGAATTTATGTTTGAGTTTGATATATTATGCAGAAGTTATGATTACGTTTCTAATGCTCAAAAACTAAAGTTATTTCCAGCAACACTAAAAGGGAATGCACTGAGATGGTTTATGATTCTTGGAAGCCATGTAATCACAACATGGGACCAAATGAAACAGAAATTCTTGAACAAATACTAGGACTACTGCCGAACAAGGGAAAAGAAGGAGGAGCTATTTAAGATGATGCAGAAAGAAGACGAGAATCTGGAGGACTTTGTAGAAAGGCTACAATACAATCTACAAAGATCCAGTCATCCCAATGTAAGTAAGCATATTCTCAAAAATATTTTATTAAAAGGGGTAAGGGATGACTCTCTGGATATGCTGAATATGCTTGGGAAAGGGGACATATCTAAGGAATCATAAGATGAAATTGTTAATTTATGCAAAATATGTTCAAGAGGAGCTTCGAGAAATAGATCAAACAACAGGGACACCACATTTTCGAGAGTCCAAAAATCAGCCACTGGTGGAGCAACAAGAGCCGAGATAGGTAATCTACTTGAAGGCTTTAAAAATGAAATGTTAAGATATTTTGCCTCACAAATGGATACCCTACAGATTAAGAAAAAGCAAGAAGAAGCAGAAGCAGCCTTGTCCATCTTTTGTTCTCAATGCAGAGATAAGCACCCACGAAGAGAATGTCCACTGGACAGAAAACCAATCTGCACTATATGTGACAAAGATCATGATACCCAAAATTGTCCATCTTTACCAGGGATCAAGGCAGCATTACAACCAACGGACGAAGAAGCTGAAGCTGTCTATTTGATGACACAAAGGAGACAATGGCAACCGCGAGGACAAGGTATGAACTCTAATGTACCATTTGCATATCCTAATCGTTGGAATAATTATTCTTCTTTCAATCAAATGAGTTATCCCCCCTACAATCAAATGCAATACACTAATAAAACAAATTACCCATCCATGTAACAAACTTACCCACCCATGCAACAAAATAACCCACCCTTTGTTGATCCCTCAATGTGGACCTCTTGGCCTCCACAACAACAACAGCCATATCAGAATCAATGGAATCAGAATTGGAGAGGACAACAACCCCCCTTTCAAAACCAATTACCTCAATTCTCACAACCACTCTCCCTAGCAGCAGGTACTCCTCAAAACAATCAAATGATGAGACCCCAGCTACCTGTACAACGTAACCCCAACCCGAATAATAAAGTTGTGCAGTGCATTGATATTTATAACCAGCCTACACTTTCTCTTCTCCCTGCGCAATGCAACGATATTCACCTTCGATCTGGGAGAATAGTGGAACCTACCATAGCTGATGTTACCTCTTCTAATAAAGAGGAAACAAAAGAGCATGATGTACATGAAAAGGTACAATCATCCTCTAACAATGCTGCTGAAACAACAACACCACCTTTCCCTGAGCGTTTAGCCTTAACTAAAACGCCTGAACCACCAGCCTTTAATCTTCTAGGGGAATTACAAAATTTATATGTTAAAATTCCTCTACTACAAGCACTCTGCGACGTGCCTATCTATGCTAGGACAATGTGAGATATCTGTGTTAAAAATCCTAGTAGGAAAACTAAGGATCCCCTTACAGTCCATGTTATGGGAGATCTGTCTGCATTAATGTCAGGCAAGACTCCCCTAGTCAAATATGGCGATCCTAGCCACCCTACTGTTACAGTACAAGTGGGAAAAAAAATAATCCCTCGAGTCCTGGTAGACCTAGGTGCAACCATCAATATCATGACTTTGGAAACCTTACAACTGCTACAATTACAAGATCAAGTCAGAGATACCCCAACTATCCTAGAATCGGCTGACCGATCCACAATTAAACCAGAAGGAGTCATTGAAGACCTCAACATCTCTGTGGAATCTTGGAATTATCCAGTTGACTTTACAGTGTTGCAGCCCAAAACAAAGTTGGGGGGGCATCCTCTAATTTTGGGCCGACCTTGGCTGGCCACAGCAGATGCTTTTATCAGCTGTAGATCAGGCTCAATGACAATTTCAAATGGTTATGAAACTAAGCAGCTTACCCTCTATCCTCATGCTACACCCCTGGTTAATAATGATAATTCCGTATGGGTAGATTTTGAGGATCAACCTAATCAACCTCTTTTGACTATCGGACAAGCTTTAATTCTGAAAGACTCTACTGAGGATAAAATTATCAATAATTTTATTTGTGAGCCCTCCTCTGTCACTCCACAAATTCATAATCAATTAACTGCGTTGTTGGAGTCTGATAATCAATAAGACCTCAATTCAGGAAGCCCACCTCAAACACCTAAAACCATGTCCTCCAAAAGCATACCGGTCGAAATTGAACCTGGCAAAACATTAAATATAAACCCTCATTTGACAGATGCTGA
This sequence comes from Picea engelmannii, assembly GCA_009831015.1. Classification (NCBI taxonomy): domain Eukaryota; kingdom Viridiplantae; phylum Streptophyta; class Pinopsida; order Pinales; family Pinaceae; genus Picea; species Picea engelmannii. The sequence goes on along the minus strand of ML777294.1, from coordinate 248,022 downwards.
AACACAATAGTTAATGAAGTTACTTCGGGAAAATAAAGAAGCATTTGCATGGGATTACACAGATATGAGGGGAATCCCTCCTGAGTTATGTACTCATAGAATATATATTAAGGAAGATTTTCGGCCAATCTGCCAACCTCAGTGACGAATGAACCCGAACTTAAGAGAAATCCTCAAAGAAGAACTTCAAAAATTGCTCAAAGCAGGGTTTATCGATCCTATATCAGATAGTGAATGGGTGTCCCCATTGGTATTAGTTCCTAAGAAGAACGGGAAATGGAGAGTATGTGTGGATTACAGAGCTTTAAATAAAGCCACTCAGAAAGATCACTTTCCATTACCATTCATTGATCAAGTTTTAGATAGTTTGTCAGGGAAGAAATTTTTCTCATTTCTAGATGGTTTCAATGGGTACAACCAGATTAAAATTTCACCTCAAGATCAAGATAAAACCACCTTCACCAGCCCTTGGGGAACCTTTTCTTATAAAGTCCTTCCATTTGGACTATGTAATGCACCA
>ML777294.1:228780-244676 GCA_009831015.1 Picea engelmannii | reverse complement strand
ATTTTAAGGCCACATGCATGGCAGACGCCCATTTTCTCTTCGTTCAGGGGGTCTCTACCGCTAATAGCAATTAATTCTTTTAATTTTCTTTAGTATTAGATTAGATTAGATTTTGTTTACTAATAATCCCTGTCAAGAAATACCATGCTACAGTCGATTTTTACAGATTCTCGATCGAAGCACAGCCACTAGAAGAGGACGATCCCACTTCAAAGAGACAAGCCTTCACGATGCTGAAACACCACTGTTCAGCACTGTTGACTTTCACGATGCTGAATCACCATTGTTCAGCATTGTTGACCTTCATGATGCTGAAACACCACCGTTCAACACTCTTGACTTGCTTCTGATGTTGAACCACCACCGTTCCGCACTTTTGACTTTCCTCTGTTGCCGAAACACCACTGTCAGCAATCCACCCCCTTTCCTTCATTACTGAAACACCAAACTCACACCTTTTTTCCCCATCACGGCTTGGAAACCTTTTTACCACTTGTTTCCATTCCCTCACCATCCTTCATCGATGAAACAACTCCGTCCAGCAATTGTTTCGCCTTTCCCCTTCTGATACTGAAACACCACTGTTCAGCATTGTTGACTTTTTCCCTGATGCTGAAACACCATTGTTCAACACCTTTTTTTCTTCCCACTCCCAAAAAACTACAGTCCACCATTTCCTCACCATCCTTCATCGATGAAACAACTCCGTCCAACAATTGTTTCGCCTTTTTCCGTTGCTCAACAACCCTTCATCATTTTCTCCGATGCTAAAACACCACTATTCAGCACTTTCGACACTTTCTCCAATGCTGAAACACCATTGTTCAACACTGTCTACTTTTTCCTGATGCTGAAACACTACTGTTCAACACTTTTGACTTTCTTCCGATACTGAAACACCATTCATCAACAGTTCTTCATCTACAACAATTGTTTCGTTCTTCTCTGTTGCTGAAACACCGATCTTTCACCATCGTCTGTCAGCAAGATTCTACACCCTCAAATTATAGTTTGTCCCTCTAGTCAGCAACCCTCGACACAATCAAAGGTCTCTGCCATGACAGGACTACCAAGGACATGCATGATATCTTGTTGGCAGAACGAATCAATCGGTAAGGCGAGGTACGTAAATATTATGTAATTCAGTTAGACTATAGTTAATGAGAAAGATTTTAAGCCATTATGACCATTCAAGTGCCATTATTACTAATCGCACTTGACGGGAGGAGAAGTACACATCAAATCCTCGATATCATCATTTCATCTGATTTCACCGCCACCATCCCCACTTCATCACCTTTTCGCGCATTTAACCACTATTCCTGCATATAATCCCTTGGAAAACTCACTTTGTGCCAGAGTTGATACACAAACTCTCGACGCTGTATATTACTAAGCTAGTAGCCATGGGAGGAGTTGTCATACGCAAGGAACCCGCTACCACAGCGCTACTCGAACACTATCCAGCAGCGTATCAAATCTTCAAGCAGGCAGGGTGGCTTAATTACTTCCGTAGACTTCAAGGATATAATGAACAACAAGTCCTACAGTTTGCCTGAAATCTTCAGGAGAACCATTCTGTCATCGTAGGCATTCGAATATCTGTAATAGAAGAAGACATATCAGAGGTCTCAGGCTTCCCCATTGACGGCACTTGAAAGTTCAGCCTAAAGCATATCATCGGGATGTCCAGCAGAGCTTCTTCCTGCCTGAGGAAAGAATTATATTGAAGGGCAGGGGTGTTCAGCTCATCTCACTTCCACCCCCGTGGCCGGAGGTCACCAGATTCATCAAGCACTACCTGACCTGCGAAGGTCACTATCAGGTAGTCTACCAACATGACTTTCTTCTACTTTCTCATTTAAGGCATAACAGACGGGTCAATCTTCCCTATTATTTGTTGGACTGTTTGAAGAATATGGCACATTACTGTCGAAAGGCAAAAGATACAACCCTGTCACTTACCCACCACCGTCTTGTTCAATTACTCATCAACAGGGGTTTTAACCAACAAAACCGTCCACTAGATAACCCACCCACAAACCCTCAACTAGCTACCAAAATTCCCCAGAAGCAGCAACAGTAAAACCCCCCAGACTTCCCCGAAGTACCCAATATCCCGCCCACAGAACCAACCAGTCTAGTCAATTCCCCTACCCCACCAAATCCACCACATACCCTACCAGAGTCATCCACTCCTGCCCTTCATATTCTCAGTGATGACTCTGAACCAGAAAATGTCGCCTGCCCTATCATTCAGGAAAGACCTCCACGAAAATGAAAACAGGTTGCCCCCTTTCCACCCTTCTTGTGAAAAACGAGAACAAGAGCCTCAATGAGGCCACCCTTGATGACCCCTACCCTAGACACCCCACCAATTCAACTAACACCCCATCCACCTCCAACCTTTCTAATCCCGAGATCTTTGCCTATTCCAACCTCAGTGGCTGAAACACAAGTACCAGCCACTGATATTGAGTTACAGGAACCAGATGCCTAGACATCATTTGTTTCAAGTAAAGTAGCTGAAACACAACCAGCTACCCATCCATTGGCTGAAACACAAGAACCAACCATTGATATTGAAATTGAGGAACCTGAGACCCTGAATGCTACAACACTGCCCTCCTCAAATCCAGTGGCTGAAATACAAGAACCAACCACTGACATTGACATTGAGATTCAGGAATCAGAGGTTGAGGGTGTTGAAACACTACTCTCCTTACACCAAGAGGCTGAAACACAAGCATCAGCTGCCATTCCTGTAGCTTCTCCACAAGAACCAGCTCATGAGGCTATGACTGCCACACAAGAACCAATCACCTCTCAATCCAAACAAACAATGGCCGATGTCTTGGAAGAAAACAACTTTTTAAAGTCTCAATTGGAAGCATATCAGCAAGAATTAGCCAGGGCAAGGGAAGCATATGAAAAAGAACTAAATTTGCACACCTTAGCCCGAACAACAACTTTGTCAGAGGAGACTACAGAAAGCGTGTGTAAAGAATACATGTGTTGCCAATGTGGCGATGTTTACCATCAGGTAGGCTATAAGGTAATTCAAGTCCCAGTGCCAGGGGCAGCCCCTACTCCTTCACCTTTTGAAGTCAAGGAAGAACCTGATACAACACAAGAACCAACAGGCCCTAGAAAGCTCAAAATTGAACCTGCTGCAACACAAGAACCAGCAGGCCCTAGCAAGCTCAAGATGAACCTGCTGCAACACAAGAACTAGCAGGCCCTCCCAGTCTTAAGACTGAGCCCTGGATTGCAACAAAAGAAGCCCCTACCTTTGTCAACAAGGCTGTACAGACAGTGCCCATGGAGGAATTTACACCTCCCAACCAGATCAATATCTCCACTTCCAGGGAACAATCTACTCAAACCTTATCACATCCCACTACTTCCAACGTTGAAACACGGACTCAGCTATGGGATGAGCAGGCAGAAATACAAAAATGGAAGAAACAGTATGTTGAAACACAAGCCAAAAACCTGCAAGTGCACAAACAAATCTGGATAAATCATACTTACTCAAATTGGGAAGCATTAGAACAAATACGCCAGGAAGCTTGTGACCTTAAGAAGAAGAACAAAGAATTGAAAGGAAGATTGGTCCTGGTCTTTGATTTGGTGCAGAAGCTACTGGCCACAAGGAAGCCATCTTGCAACTACTCCTTATTCCTGATGGAGAGACTCACATGGTTTCAGATCAAATCCATTATAGAAGGTAAGCCCCATGCAGTAATACAATCAGCAGATTTTATCAAAACCTTTGTACCTGCCTCTAACAGGGATCAGCACCTCCTCTGTGAGGCATACTTTCATAATGAGGCTATTCCAGAAAACATGTTGCTAAACATAAATCCCCTTGCTGGGGATGTTCAAATTCGAGCATTTACTTCCTTCCTCTATAATCAAATTTTGTGGCAAGATGACTTTTTGGCTGCTAAGCACAATGAAGATAATCGCCTCCTCTGGATTAGACCAGAACCACAAAAAGCAGCCACTTTTATCACACAATATTATGAGTACTTAAAACAACCAGGGGTGACTAAACATGTTCAGCTACAATCAGAAGTGCTCCAAGACTGTGAACACATCATCAGATCCATAGAGATTCCTGCCCTCCAGGCCAATAACCTGTTTTGGCAGCAATCCACAGAGAACCAACAAGAACATAATCCTTTTGGTCCTGCCAACCTAGAAGTAGCAATTTCTAGGATACCCAACTATATCTAGTGTGTTAGACATTGTGCTGAAAATTGGATAGGGTACCGGTTTTATTTTCCCATTCTTTGGTTGCCAATAGAAAGGTATCAAGTCAGTTATAAGCTGCCTAAGAAGGCAGAAACAACAGCATGGAAAAGATTGCAGCAGGTGCAAGGGTTCAGACCGCCAACGGACAGTACCTCCCAGAGCTACTGCTTGAGTAATTTACACGATCAGAGTCGGTATCAAGACTCTGATTCAGAGTGAGTTGCCTGAGGGAATGCAACACCTTGAGTTGGGGGGGATGTTAGGACCACACAATGTACCTTTTTGCCTATACTTTTTTCCACTACTATACTCTTGATCACCCATATTTAAACTCATACTATCACTTTATCTGATCATTCTAAAGGTATACAACGTCCCTTCTCATTACTATACATTTAATCTGTTTTGCATAATATTTTACATCACTCTTGTACTTGACCACTGATTAGAAATGCATACGTGTTCAAAACTGCAGATTAGCATTTGAGGCCTATTGCTGAAACACAGAACTGTCCAAGGTCGTTGTTGCTGAAACACATAACTGATGCTGAAACACGGAGCTGCCTTATAGTCCGAGGTCGCAGATGCTAAACACAGAGTTGCTATACAGTCTGAGGGCGCAGATGCTGAAACACGGAGCTGTTACATAGTCTAGAGTTGTAGATTCTGAAACACAGAGGAAACCGCTAGGACCAACGATGTTGAAGCACAAAGGAAGCCGTTACAGTCAGCGGTCAACAAAGCTATAACCGTCGCTCCTACACAAGAATGCTGACATAGTCAGAGCGCAATTCACATGGCTGAAACAACCCACGAATTGCGATGTTGAAACAGCATCAACAACAATGGGAAGAAGTTGTTACACTAGTCGTAACAGCAATACCTCATTCAACTCCTGTAATAGAATTCTGTTGCGTGAGACTAGGACACCCTATGCTGGTTTAGAAAGTAGATCCGACTAAGGATAGGACTCAGATATGCATTGTAATTATTGTATCGAAGGGATTTCCTCTTTAAATAGGAGGAAATCATCATTCAAAGGACCCAAGTTTTATGTATTGAAGAAGCTCCAGAGAAGAGGGACGTATTCTATCTTCCAAATTGTAATGTGATATTTCGACAAATGAATAGAAGACTGCTTTGAGTATCCTTCCCTAGCTTTTTCGTTTCAGGGGAATCTTGTGAGAAGGGAGGACCCACCTTCTTCACAAGATTCACCCATTAGTTTAGAAGTGTGTTAGTACAATTTMTGTTTACGCTTTGATTAATTTTTGTTTGCTGAAACACTKCTTTTAATGAATTACGCTTTGCTAAACACTACTGGCTCTGTCTTAGTTTATTAAATGAAATTCGTAATTCTTTTTATCAGCAATCTTGTGTGATGATTTTATAAGGCTAGCTAGAGATCGGGTTAAGGGTTCCTTCTCARACAGGAAGGAATCAGAACACCTTATCTTCTGTAGATTTCATTTACTTCTGCAAGTGTGTTAGCCAGGGATTGGGTTAAGGGTTCTTGCTCAGACAGGAAGGAATCAGAACACCTTGTCTTCTGTAGATTTCATTTACTTTTGCAAGTGTGTTAGCCAGGGATTGGGTTAAGGGTTCCTGCTCAGAAAGGAAGGAATCAAAACGCCTTGTCTTCTATAGATTTCATTTACTTCCACAAGTGTGTTAGCCAGGGATTGGGTTAAGGGTTCCTGCTCAAAAAGGAAGGAACCCGAACATCCTGTTCTCTGTAGATTTCCATTATTCCTACAGGTGTGCTAGCCAGAGACTGGGTTAAGGGTCCCTGCTCAGAAAGGAAGGGATCAGACTATCCTATTCTTTGTAAACCTCAACTTCACAAGTGTGCTGAACAAAAATAGGGCTTAAGGCTCCTACTTAGAAAGGAAGGAACTAGACGGCCTTGTTCTCTGTTAGATAGAGTTAATTGTCTTCTGCTTACTGTTTTCATGAAAGAGTGTTAGTACTGAAGTCTCTGTTTGAGAGTAAGGGTCATGTTCTTTGATTGCAGAATAGTTGTTCTTTCCCATTGCAAGTGTTATTCTAATGTAATCTAGGATTCTTAGATTAATCTTTAAGATCTGCAATAGGGAAGTTGCTTTCCTGTGATTTAATTCAGAACTTCAGTTTATTCAAACAAGTGTAATTAGTATAAATTTCTTTACTACAACACTAAGTTGATTTTGGAATTGAGCATATACAGTGCGTGGTTATCTTTGAAATAAAATACTTCCCTGGGTTGATAATTTATGTATCACTTGGTTGTTTGAATCAATTAAGCAATTATAGTGACCAACACAATCATTGGAGGGAATTTTCCTTTGCTTGTAGTATTTCATTTTCATGGTGAATATGCTTATCCAAAGTCGTCCTCTCTTCCAATTGTTGTAGCAACTTATCATTTTCTTGTTGTAGCTTTTCAATGGTTGGAGAAAGATCATATATCTCGGAGGAGGGCTTGGATTCCTTGAAATATGTAGAAAGTCTATCAATTTTGGGATCTGGGGTAGACATCTGTGAGGTAGGAGTAATAGGGGGTTTATGAGGAGAAGTAGGTTCAGATTTTGTCTTTATATGAGGCTCCAATTATTCTAGAGACACTTCCCTAAGTATTTTATGGGGACTTTCGAGATCGGAAGATACTTGTATGGGATCTGAAGTGTCTGGATGTTTTACATTAGATTTCCCATTTTCATTCTGGGTAATGTTTCGAAAAGATCGTCCTTTGAATCGATTGGCTCCTCTCCTATTTGTGGGGACTACAAGGAAATCTTGTTGAATTTCCTCTTGTAACTTTTTGGGTGCAGGATTAATAGATGTTGAGGCATTGGATAGTTGTCAATAGGCTTCTTAGTCTTTTTTCCCGATGAGGCTGTAGAGGTATTAACAAGTTTCTTGTTATTTTTTTTTGGTGGAGGGATATCTTGAGTAGGAGGGTTTGGATTCATTCAAGAATGGGGTTCGAATGGAGTAACAATCCCTAGATCAAGTGTCTTCTTTTTGGTCTTGATTTTGATATGGGCATTTGAAAATTAATAAATGAACTCATCCCATGTCTTCCCTTGTTTTTCCAACTCGGCTATAACAAACAATTTGATGAGGTTGTGGTGGAATAGGTTGTTATGAGGATTGGCCACATTCTTTCGTACTTGGGAAGACATATTCTCAAGACTTTTCAAGAAGTAAAAAGTAAAATTCAATGTCTTGTTAAAATGGAAATGAGCTAATAGTTAAAAATGGAAAGTTAAAAAAAACAAAGTATCTACCTTCACTATGTCAACAAGACATTGAAGGCACCTTTGCAGAAAAATTTGAAAAGGACAGAGAGTATTGTCTTGGTAGAGTCAATGAACACCTAGAAATGCTCCTGAAAAAGGACAGCATGGATATCAAGCTTCAAAGACACATGATCAAACACTACTACATCATAAAATGGATCAATCAAAGTCACAAAAAGTGTTCTACAAGACCATGTTGCGCTTTTGACTATGTTTTTGGTCATCATTTAAAAAATATGTTTTTTTAGCAAATAAAGATAAATTTTGGAAAACCAAAGGAGGTTGGTTTTAAGGACGTACCAAATCACAATAACCTCCCTCATTTTTTACACAAGTGTGATATATTGGGATATATTGAACTTTCTTAGAGACCTATTTCAAAAAATCAAATTCTCCAATTTAATTTCTTGTTTTAGTCATTATTTTCAAAATAGTTTTTTGACCGAATAAAGATGAATTTTGGAAAGAAAAAAAAAAGAGGTTGTATTCGAAGTACATACCAAATAATAATAACCTCCTTTAGTATTTACACAGGTTGCATATAGTGGGAGATATTCAAATTTCTTGTAGGCCCATCTCAGAAAATCAAATTCTCCAATTTAATTTCTTGTTTTAGTCATTATTTTGTGGAACATATTCCAAGAACATGGGAATGAATTTAAAAACAATGAGAGAGGTTTATATTAATAACAAAAGTATCTATAAAAACCTATCCCCGTTTTGTAAAATATGTTATGGTTAAAAATTTAACACCCCATCGTTGACCCCTATTTGTCTGTTGCGCTTTTGTCATAGTCATTGCGCTTTTGGACAGTTTGTTTTCAAATCAGTTGTGAAGGGGTTATCCTAAATGATACTGAGTATACCTACCATTCCCCATTCTATATTTTCAATTCATCTTTTGGAAAACCTGGCCTAGCTCCCTAGACCTAGATTCTCATCCAGAAAACTCCAAATCAAAACCATACTGAGCTAGATACCTAGCCTAATACAAATCCACTTAGCCTTGTTCCTCTGTTCATAGGTGTGTAACACAGATATGTAGTGAGTTTAACAATGTGTTATTGATCTGTAATTGTCACAAAGAACCAAATAATAAGTATTCTACTATATAAACATAAAAATAAATAAAATGCACAATAGGCTTATAACACACAATCATGTTAGTGCTATCTAATTTAGCATTTCAATAAAAAATAATTGTTGATATAATAGCCCATATCATGAAAGAAATATACATAAATTTTAAAAAGATTCTACTTATTCTTCTCATGGATTATAGATAGAAAGTATTTATCTTTTATCATCTCATGAAACCCCTTCCCCACACCTAAGTATCGTGACACCTCACAATAAAAAATATAGGAAACTAGTCAATTCTCCCAAAAGTCGAAGATTTACAACTTGTTAAGTGTACAGATAAATTTCACATATCGGTCTAACGAGACAGTTAGAATATGGCCCCACCTATAGGATAGAACATCTTATATGGAGAGAGAGTTTCAAGATAGTCTCAAAGTTAGTTCCCAATGGAAAATTTATGGAGTTAATTAACATTTTCCTAACCATACATACTCCATGTCATCTTTGTCTACAAGTAATGTCATACATCAGGACAAGTTTAAGATTTAGGAATTTCTTCTTATTATTTTTTTTTCAGATTACCATCTTCACTAGGTAGAATGCCCCTATTGGCATCAAGCCTATTCAATACTCTGACAAGTTTACCTAGTCATACCACATGTTGGTACCCACTGCCAGCAAACCTATTTAGTATCCCGATAGATTAGCCTCTTACACCCTTAGAGACTAGCCCTCCATCTTTTAAGATTTTTATTATAATATTTCTTTGTGCAAGAAGATGGGGGGACAACATTGAAAACAACTTTTTTATTTCTTTCAATTGGGATGGTATTTATGTTAGAGCATGAATTTCCTTTATATATTCCTTAGTATTTTTTTTTATGTAAGGGGTACTTAAGAGGACGTAGCCTATATAAATATATGATATAATTAATCATTTTTAGTGTGTAGTGGATGGTATCACTGGGAAAGAACAGAAAGGTATATTTAAGCTCAACTCCCTTTCTTCTTCTTTTTTAAGTTATTGTGATGTTTCCATGACTAATCGCTAATCAAACCTCCTTGTTACTTGTTAATAAAGATACTTTACTCACTTACTTAGGGTTCTTGGGGAGACTGTACAAGTGACCTCTAAGCTTGATGGTTACAGTGCCACTTCCTTATATAGTGGTAAAGGTTTTTAAGAGCAGATTCTATTTAAGATGCCTTGAGAGAAAAAAAGAGATGAAAATATTTGAAAAAATATGGCTAATTACATAAAGTCATTATTCATTTGATGCTTAGCAAACAACAAGCTTCAAATATAAAAATATTTTGAAGAAACACCCTTCCTTTAAATCTCCTTGAAACTTTCTACTCCTGGTGAAATAAATACCTACAGAAATCTCTAGAATTGTTTTTCAAAAACCACACTCTAAAATATCAAAGAGTAATGAGATCAATGAGATCAAGTCACTGGAACATGTATCTCATAGTTCTTTTATTAAAATAAAATGTAAATTGATGATGCATTAGAATTTAAGATAAACTAACAACATGCAACTTTTATTTATTATCCTACCCTACCTAAAAATAAAGGAAAATATTTATTCAAGTGCAAGAAATTTTCCAATGTACCCATGTGCGAAGCAAGATAAGAAACATACTCATATCCACATATAGAAAAGTTACTGCAGTGATTACCTGGATATGAAGAACCAACCAACCTGCTTGTTTTGGCATCCGAAACTGTTGAAGAAGATAATAGTATTGTGGCTTGATGACCTCTTGAAGCTAAATTTCAATGTAATCTTGATGTTCATCGACAATAATTTCTATGCTCTCCTTCATCATGTTATGCAGATCCTCTTCTTCTGGATGATTCATTTATAAATTACATAAAGTATATGTTGAGATGGATGTTGAGAAGTCCTTAATCTCAGGTCTTAATGATTTCTCTCCATTGGATGTAGTCCATAATTTTTCAACTTCCTTCGCATTTTGGCAAGGAAAATAATTTTGTAGCTCATAGGACCTTAATTCTTCTAATATTTTCAAAGAGGTAGACAAGTTCTTGGATATTGTCAAGATGTGTTCTTCCTAAGAAGAAAAGATCCCAGCTATTTCTAGGATTTGAGAGAGTTCTTCCAAATTAATGGTCACCTTCGAATTCATTTTCCTGGTGGTGGTAAGAAAACAAAGGTTGTGTTGTTTGGTTCTGTTGAGGCCTTGAGTGGTCTTGCCTCTTGTCCAACTATTATTGATGCTTCAAATTTTTTTTCTATACTGCTCCCTACCTCAGTCTCTTCAAAGCCTGATTTATCCCTTTGGATTGAGCTATTTCTTAATTTTTGGTATCGGTCTGCGGAGTTTATGAGTGGATTGTTCCTTCCACCAAAAAGGTCAGAAGGAACCTTGGTTGAAAGGTATAATTTAGATTTAATGTATCTACCTTTTGGGTCCCTAGGTCTATTCATGAAAGTAAACAAAAACAAAAAGAAAAAATACCATTGGGTTTGGGGGAACCTACTATAGTAGATGCACAAGATCTTACCTCTTTTCTTAAAGTTCCCCTTCCACCAAACTAATGATAAGGTTTAGAAATGATATAATTCCTACCTTGAGACAACTCCCCGACAACAATGCCAAAAATGATGGGTGTTCTATATGCACTAAAAAAACACTAAAAACCCTCAATTAAATTGTCAACCCTGGGTAAGTAAATTTAGAGTTGTAGCACTATATGTCCCAAGGCAGAAAGGCTAGAGGTAGTATAGTCTAACTAAAGAAATGGGCTATCTGAGAACTAATCTATTCAAGAAAAGGCTATTAATTATCAAACCCTATCAAGAAACTTAAATTATTTACCCTTAGTAACTTTTGAAAAAAGGATCGATGGATTGTCCTAGGAAAGAAAATGGAAACTCTACTTAAATCAAGTTAACTTAATCATGACAATAAGCAAAAGCGAACTATCTATTTAATCTATATAATGAGCAATAACAACAACAAACTACTTTAATTAACCTACTCAAATTCAATAAGCAACAACAATTAAGCAAATGAACAAGCAAACAACTATCATATTAAAGAAAGTAAATAAGAAAGAAACTACCCTATCAAAGAAAGTAAACAAACAATCAATCAACTAACTAACCTATGATGACTTCTACAACGAGTTAACTAATCAAAATTACTCAACAAGTAATTAATCAAACTAATAAGCAAGTGAACTCTATTCTTAGTTTAAAATTCATGATTACTTCTAATTTACGAAAGGAAATAATAATATACTAAATTCAAAGCATCATGAAAATAAAAGTAATCAACAACTACTCTTTAATCTACGATAAGAAACCATTCTTTAATCTACCAAAGAAAATAGATTGTTCTCTAATCTACAAAAGAAAGGAAACTCAAATATAGTGTTGATGGTTATGTCTCTGGTGTCGTATGATATCACGATGGCATTTAACAATTAATGATAACTCAAGAGGGATAAAATCAATATTGAATTCTATAGAAAAGTGAAAAGTATGAATTAGACAATCTAATGAGAACTTCACCATTATAGAAGAAACATCAACTACCCTGCAAATCCATGTGATTCTTCAATCCATGCATTAGTCATCAACAATATGAAAACACTATTCTATTTAATTCAATTGCATTCTATGATAATGTAGGAAATTCATACTACTAGAGATTAAGAACTTAATTCAAAAGAAAACTTCAAATTGAAATTTCAATCTAGATCTAAAATGGAAATTGCATAAATTAAATTAAACTAATCGTATTTTAACAATTTAAATTGCAAAGGGAAATACTCATAAAACATAAATCAAATCCTATTTATATTTCAAAATATAACAAGATAAGAAAACTAAGAACTAACTGACCAAACTAGATAAGAAAATTGAAAACTAAATTCAAATCTAACAACTAATCATCCATCGAAACCTTGCCAAAGAAACCATTAGCTAATTACTATGTTTTAACTCTGTTTTAAACTGTATTTTAACAAGCATAAATTCTATCTATCATCTAATCAAACAGGGGTTAGTGTCTTAAGTTTAAGCTTGTTTCCTATTTAATTAAAGAGACATGGCATATTACCACTATCCTTCATAAGAAACCTGCAATAAGAAACTAAAACAGTTAAACTATAAACAGTAATTACACAGTAAGTAAGAATGATAAAAACACATGTATAGGAAATAAAAGAAATAACAATTACACTACTCGAATTCACAAGAAAACTAACTAAATATTCACCCAGGCCACTTGTGGGCCCCCTAGTACGTCATGGCTACTCCTCAATGGTGAATCATGAGCTCACACAACATGATTTCAGCATTTAAATTAAAAAACATAGTTTACACGAGTTTATGAAAATGTCTTGAAACAACAAAAACAATGCTATCTTTTGAACTTAACAATCCCTAGATTAGCTATTTGTCTGACCACTGCTATGGTATTTATAGAGGTTACAAGTTGAGAGGTTGACCATTGGAAGGGTTGACCTCCTCTAAAAATAGTAAATTACAATTCGTGTGTCTTAACCGATGGTGGCTTCTAGAAACAAAGCGAGCCAATAAATGCCCAGCATAAGAACCCAATCCAAGTTGTCAGAAGCTAAGTAGCTGGAGGCCACAATCATAAGAAAAACCTATGTCTCTGATTTTCCCATCACTGGCCGATGATATGATAACCTCCAACTCACCCATGATTTTAGTGCAGGATGGAGTGTTGGATGCAGTGCCGGATGGAGTACCAAATGCCGAATTGAAAACCACTAACGGATCTCATTCCATTCAGAATTTCAGGAAAGAAACCACAATGTACCTAATTGGGAATATTATGCACAAAAACCATGTGCCCTATTTTTCAGATTCCACTTCATGCTCTCAAAAATTAAGATTTAAGTTAGCTTCCTGTAATAATGACGGATGCAAAAACGACCTGTGATTTTTCCTTGTGACACACAGATCACGAATTAGCTTCCTGGAAACATTAAAACATGTTGAATTACACTTAAAAACATCATAAAACATCAATCATACGTACCTGGTATGATCCACGACGATTTAATACAAAAATCCTTCAAAACTTCTTCAAAATAGGAAAACACACATACAATATTGGCCAAAAAGGATCTAATCATCATCATTAAATTAACAATATCACGATCCCAACAACCCTCATGATCATAAGTCTATTGCATTTTTTGTTTTCATCCTTGGTTCAGGACCTGTCACTTGGGCATGTAAGAAACAACAAACTATTTCACTTTCTTCAGCGGAATCAGAGTACCGAGCAATGGTAAATGCAAGTCAGGAACCCTTGTTGGTTCGATAGATCCTTTCAGAGTTTGGATTCCAGTAGAAACATCTGACCAGAATTTGGTGTGACAATCAGAGTGGCATCAATCGCACCAAAGATCCAGTTCAACATCAGCGTAGCAAGCACATAGAGATGTACATGCACTTCATCAGAAAGCTCATTCATGATCAAATTATTGAAGTGCTTTTTTTCCCTACAGAAGATCAAGTTGCATACATTTTCACAAAGTCTCTTACAGAAGCGAAGTTTTCTAAACTTTGATCTATGTTAGGAGTTCATGAAGTTTTCATTAAGGGGGGATAAGCTCTAATGCCTCCTTCCTTCTCCCATTGTGTCACTATTGTAAATCCTTCAATCCTATCCCAAGTTGTTCTTAAGGGGGGATGTTAGGATATTTAGACACTTAGGAGTTATTTAAGATCTACTTGGTCTAAAGTGTCATTAGGTAAAATTGTGTTTCTTAGTGTGTTTCTTTAGTATGCATTAGTATGCATTTGTAGTTAGGAAATCACACGATCATGATATGTTTTCAACATAGAGTGATCTGATGGTTCATATTCTCCTTGATCTTAATAGACATTGATTTGTGGCTTAACACCTGATTGGTCCATGATCTATATTTAAAGAGTGTGGAGGTTCATTTGTCGATGATCGATTGTGATAAACACTCTTGTAAAATCTCTATGTAATCTTTTTCTTTTGCATTAATAAACTGCTCCAAGTGGTCACGTTGTTTGGGGTTATGGATGTTTCTTCGTAGGGGTTTTACCACATGAAAACATTGGTGTGTTGATCTTTGATCTGGTTATGTGAGTGGTTGTTGAAGGTGTTTGTCATCTATTAGAATACTTGTGTTTTCAAACAAGGGTGACCCACTTCTGAGAGTGATGAGCAATGTGGTCTATAGATGGGAGGTTCATGGAAGGTCTACATGCAATTGGTGTACTTAAATTAAAATATAAGTACCATTTCCATGTTTGGTTACATGTTGTGTATTTATATATGTTGTTACGTTTATGGATTTTTCCTGTAAACATTGCATGTATGCTTTTACTGTTATTTCTGCATTATGTTGTGTGATAGTAGAAGGTAAATCATCTGTTAAATTTGTATGTATTATTGTTTCTTCCGCATGAATATGTGTATGAACAGAATGTTTATGTCTATTTAAAATTTCATTATATATATATATATATATATATATATATATATATATATATATTTGTATATCAGATCATGATCATTTCAAGTGGAATGATCAGCTTAATATATATATTTGTATATCAGATCATGATCATTTCAAGTGGAATGATCAGCTTGGGTGGTTGGGTGTGTTACAACCAGTTTTCAGAATAGTTTGGTTTTCTAGTTAGTGGCATGTCCCCGGGAATGGCGGTCGGGGGACATTACAAAATGGTATCAGAGCATATTGATAATATTTTTTTGTATTTACTTCAAGTGACATTTCCCAGTAAAGAGGTTGGGGGTGTTACACAAATTAATGTGGAAATAATAGTAACCCTATACCTACAACATATACATGCAAAACTCATAAATATAAGACCTATACAAATACACAGTATCCAAATGAACACATAATTGATACTTATATTTTTATATAATACCACCAATTGTGTGAAGACCTTCCATGAACATCCCATCCATATACCACGTTTATCATCACTCTCAACAGTGGGTCACCCTCGAGCTAGGGATAAATTGTTAAGAACCAAACATCAATATAGCATACAAAAACCTCTAGAAAAGTACTCAACGCCTTGAAAAAGAGATAATATCAGATAATAATCCTCTTCGAGGGGGAAACCTCCTTTTACCCCACTTAAATGTTTAAGTCCAAGATGATTCAAAATGAAAATGTCTCCTTGGTATATATAGGAGACTAGGAGGTTTAATGGCCTAAAGCAGACATAAATAAAATAACATTACTAA
>ML777294.1:185966-213907 GCA_009831015.1 Picea engelmannii | reverse complement strand
TTAGATTAGTAATGTTATTTTAATTATGTCGTCTTTAGGCCATTATTTGTAATTATACCTCCTAGTCTCCTATATATACCAAGGAGACATTTTCATTTTGAATCATCTCGTACTTGAACATTTAAGTGGGGTAAAAGGAGGTTGCCCCCTCGAAGAGGTTTATTATCTGAAATTATCTCTTTTTGAAGGCGTTGAGTACTTTTCCTGAGGTTTTTATATGCTATATTGATGTTTGGTTCTTAACACCTTCTCCATCATTATAACAAGAGAAATCATCTTACCTATCACAGTCATAGAGAAGAGGGCACTGAAATAGCTGAAGCAAATTCGTTTCCTTTGTTCTTTTCTTCATTTGAATTGTTGAAAGAAAATGCTAAGGTCATCGTTGAAACAAAGGAGAGTATGTTGATGCCAAATCACATTGATTCACTGAGACAATTTGACAAGATATTGCAGCCATTGGTCAAAGAGAAATCTGAAAGGGAGTGTGTTCAACAACCTAAATAAATGGAAAGATGTGCACATGACAAAAGTAAAGAAAATGAATAATATTTTGAAGTAGATGAAGTAACCTTTCCATTATGTTTTTTGTTTTTTAGAACGTTGAAGCAAAATGTTTATAATTCTTCAAATCAGACATCCTACAGACATGATGTTGAATATCCAAGGTACAATGGACTTACAAATGAAAACCGTCTTCCACTGTGTTTTTCTTCCTTTGAGTTGTTGAAAGAGAATCATAAGGTAACAAAGGAAGCAGGAAAGTCTGACTACAATAGCATTGCTTTACATAAGAAAATGGTTGTTGATGAGGAAGATCAACAACCTTCACATGCATTAAATGATCATGTGGCTGATTTCATGGGAGGTTATTTCAGTTCAGATTTGCATCCTGTGCTCTACCACCAGCCTAAAAATAAAGATGGAGTTGATCAAGAAATTGTTGTTAAAGGTCATTTCCTTTCTCCTGAAACTAATGAAGATATGCAACAAGATTTCTAGCAAGACAAAGTGTTTCAAAGTTGTCTTTCTTCCCCTGATAATGATGTGGTTGTTAAATTTCTAAGTGGCCTAAACAAAGATGAGGATTATGAAGCTGCATATATGAAAACTCCAAGCAACGAACAAGCAAATAACATAGAGTTTTGGGAAAGAAACAAAATAGTGCATGCCACTTTCCAATCAAAAACAAAGAAATATGATGAAGATGAAATTGTTCTATTTGATTCCTTTGAAACTCATGGTTTTGAAAATACATACATGAGCACTCTAGACTGTGAAATAGTTCATGATGTCATCTATTCATATTTGCAAGGAGATTATGAATAGGAACTTACTCCCATTCATTCATATGAAAGGCATAATGACAGTCCTCAAACAAATTTCCAGAAGGTTAATAAAACCAAATTAGAATTGTTTGATGAACAAGAGGATATCCTCGATGCACATAATATGGTTATCATTCAAGGGTGTATGAATACTTTTGTTGATATGCACGGAATAGTAGACAAACATGTTGTTGTCGTTGCATGTGAAAGGGTTCTCAAGATTGAAGAAGTAGAGCAAGAACAAAAACACTTGTGAGGGAAGCATGTTATTCTATCTTAACTCCTAAAAAAGAAATGTTCCCTCATGTGTTTCATGACCCCATGGAATTCTATATGGAGAATATTTACAATCATAATCTACATTTGATTGTGGGTTGTAATCTTAGGAATGAAGGGATGATAAAACAATGTTAGTATTAGATATGGATTGCTTTATACCATAAGTTTCATTTCAATTAGAACTTTCTTTCGATTTAGAAGGTTGTTATTCAAAGAAGTTTCAACATATTTTTCAACCTTTTGACGAAAATCGACAAGGTGAATCACCTAAAAAGAAGAACCTTGTGGAAGAAATAAAAAAAAAATGTTGCTTTAGGCATGTGTTGGAGGATTTGTTTGCAGTTTGGCAAGAAATGGTGATTAGTCCTAATGTTTTTGAAATACTAAGATTCAAATTCATATATAACTTCTTGGTTGGGTTATCAATGAACAAGTTTTGGATTGATCATGTGCAAATAAGATGAGCAACGGATAAAATGAGAGTGTGGCTACATTGGCACTTTCATTTCACCTGACTGGCATTTATCTTCATCAGTTAGGGAAGGTAGGTGCAAATAAGCTTGATAATCAAGATTTTTCAAAATTAGATTCCCAAATAAAGTATTCAGTCATATTTCAATAGAATATATGGAGTTCAGTCTCCAGGACAGAATAAGGTACAAATCTATTGTGGGAGCAGCCCAATGGATGAGGCACTATTTCTACGCGTTCTTTGCTACCTCATAGGGAGGGTAGCATCCCCATTTGGAGCCTATGTTATCACTATAATAATTTCTTGGAATCCCAATCTTGATATTTGGAAAGATGCTAAATCAGTATAAAAAGCATGATAGGTTAGCAGGAAAGGTCACATCTAGCGGGCAGGGATAAATTTAGTGGAGATCTGAGGGCGATAGGATCTAATGGGTCATGGATCATGGGCACCACCAATAAACAGTCATGGAGCGCATCGGGCGCAGAACTAGCATGGAGTTTAAACTCTTGAGGGCAGACTAATAATGAAACCAGGGTTTTTCATCGAAGCTACGTGGTGCCTCCAAGCACATACTGGGAGGAAAAGAGGGTAAGCGCAAAACTGCTCAACCACACCACGATGTCACGTTTTCTAATATCATCGCATAGGGAAAGAGACATCCGGTCAAATCACCTCCCGCCACTCATTCGATTAGTTTTCGTTCGTGCGATGCCAAGTAAGTGCTGCCAGATAACCGATTTGAAGGCGCATCATTCGGAATAGGTTGGTCAAGTGTGAAAAATCATTGTACCTGTAAGTACTTTTGTCAGTAGTCCATAATTGGAACTCAATGACTTCTATCATTTGAAACATGGGTTACATTACTCTGTTTTGGGCAATTAACATTCCATTTCAGATCTAGGTAATCATAGGTCGAATCATTCAACTAAGAAAGATAAGTTTATGTTTTATGCAAACCGGGGAAAATGGATAAGATAGGCCAGGTGACTTCCAATGACATAGGATTTTCAACTAATGTGACAAATTCATCATTGAAGAAGAAAGATAAGATGGTTGCACAAATATTAGAAATGAAATTTCATACGAAGTTTGCAGAAGAGCCAAGAGAAAATAAAGAGGTCTGATTAAATATGTCAGTTTTTTAATTATAACGTCCTCTAGAAAATAGGAGTACAGTTGTTGTACGTTACTCTTTCGTTGTAAATGATGTCTATTTTTTGTATCTTGGGGAAGATGATTCATTTTGAATCTCGGATGTAGTTTATCTATATATACTAATAAAAATATAAATGAATGGTTGGTCTAACTGGAGAGGGGCCTTCTCTCAAAGCAAGGGTACTATGTAAATTTTTGGAGCTTAATCGAATATATATGCATTGGCCTTTAAATTCCCCATGAAAATATTCTAATGGTGGTGATATGATATTTGTTTTCTCTCATAGTATGTGTTTCTTGTATTCATAAATTCCATTTTCACTTTCTTCTGTTCAAATTGGAGAGTTAAAAATCTCATAATGCATCGTATGATGCTCTCAGCTTAAGCAATTTGAACTATGTGCGTTTCTTCTTAATTGATTCAGAATTCATTTCAGAAATTATCTGATGTAGTTATGTGTTTTCTCTTTCCTCTTACACCCTGCTTAAATACCATTTACAACTCAGATTCAGTGCCTCATTTAGCCTTTATGCTCTGGAGAGTTCGATTGGCCAGTCATTGTTTTCATTCACCTTCAAAATTTCGAATCCATATCCCTATGTGTCCCTCCCTTTCCTAGCCAACAATTTTATAAAACCTCCCAAAACAAACTAAATCTAGCCACTGATTTCCAAAGAAATATTCAGTGACATGAGAGAGCCCTCTCTGATTTGAGTAGGCTAGTGCCTAGCTCTAAAGTTGGTTGAAACAGTTACCTTTGTCATTATTCTATTCAACCAGACACAATTTATAGAGTGTTAACACAACCAATCACTGTCACATACATGAAACCAAATCCACTCTCATCCACATGAAACTCATGCCCATATCATGAAGATCATATCTCAAACCATATGTTCAACATCGTCAAAACATGCCTCTACCAAGCATGTATTACCACATTCCATCACAAGATATGTGTCTCAAACAAGTACCAATCTTGTACCATGCATCAAGTTGTACTTGTATCATGAATAAGTGCATCAACCATGAACTAACCCTGTATCACCACCTATACCACAACAAGTGCATCAACCAAGCACCAAACCTATATGAATTTGCGCATCGACCATGCACCTCAATAATCAACACCAATACCATATCATATGCCAACCATGCACATCAACCATATACCATATCATGCATATCAACCATGTATATCAACCACTTACATAAACCATGTATATCAACCATGTACATCAACACCATATCATATACCATGTATCAATCGTGCACCATAAAAAGTGTCTCAACCATATACCATATCATCCCATACACCATGTCCCATAAGATATGCTAAACAAGTAATACCAATGGTGTACTTCAACCAAGTATTATCACACACAATCATGATATGTACCATACCATAAGCCTCAAGTATATGCCTATATCACAAAGATGTGCCTCTAATAATGAACCCTAACAACCATATACCAAGTACCATACATAAGAGTGCTTCTCACTCAACCAACCAACCAACATATACCATTTCCACATATCACAAAAAGCATACCAAGAATGCCTCAAGAATTCACCATACCATAAGAAAAAGTGATCATTAAAACAAACATTTAACCATACCAGAACTTTGGTAGATGATATGAACCTATAGAATGTTGAACTGGGAACTTATTCAGACTTCAGGTACCTAGTACTAATATCTACTCGATTTTTTATGAAATTTGTTCTTACATGTACGCTACTTATTATTTTTTGTCTTGTGTATGTACGCACTTTCCTCCACTGCATCTTGTGTATGTATGACCTTCCCTCCATTGTATCCCACATACATGTAAGGTACCAGGTCTATTATATTAGCATAAAAAATAAATAATGCAGAGAATAATATCGAGATAGCAACATAATATAGAAATATTGTAGAGATAATAGTGGAACAACAAATTATATGGAACTAGAACACCAGAATTATACCTTTATTGATAGGAAATAATGTTCACTGGCCTCTTCAAGGGGGAAACCTCCAACAGATTAGAGATCTATCACAATAATTCTCAAAACAAGACTTCTTATACCCTCTAGTCCTATTTATACTAAATCTATTTATCCAAAAGAAAAATCTAGAGGAATATACTTCTAGAAGCAGAAACTTCTATTAGGTCTTCTTACATTTGATTTATTCTTCCTTATTGCTAGGAATTATTAATATTGTCCTTTATTACATGGAGATATATTATTCTACCCACTTGAGGAGTTAGGGAGCTTAGATCCCTAACATTCCCTCCCCCTTAAAATCAACCTTGTCCTCAAGGCTTTATATGAGGAAATTGTTGCAGAATGGTAGTTGGCTCCTAGGTCCCATCTGCGGGAGTTGTATATTTCCACTGGACTAACACTTGATGGTGCATTGATGAATACTATGCTCACATTGGTCCAAAACTGCTTGTGGTTGAAACCAAATGGATCCTTCTTCATCCAACTCAGGAAGGCTAGTTTGAGTTTATCACTTAGTTCCAACCACCTTATTTAAGAAAGAAACATAAAAAAAAGGATGGATGTTAGAATGACTGGGAAAATATAATTTATAGTCCACCTGTCCCACGTGCTTGAGAACTGTATAAGGACCATAAAATTTGGGTGCTATTTTCTGAAAATGTTCAACCGTGAGTGAAGTTTTCTTATAAGGTTCCAGTCAAAGAAACACCTGCACTCCTTCAGAAAATTGACATTCAGAGCGACCTTGATCTGCTTGTTGCATCATGTGATTCTGATCTATGACCAAATTCGCTTTGAGGGTATGGAAAATAGCCTCTCAAACTGTAAGTGCTTGGTCAACCATTTGGACATTCGAGACACCTGGCATGCAGGAGAGAGTGGAAGGTGTATTTTTTCCATATACTTATTCAAAAGGATTCATTAGAGTAGTTGTATGGTAAGAAGTGTTGTACCACCATTCAACTAATGGTAAACATTGAGCCCACTGATTTTTCATTTCAGAGGAAAAAACACCTCAAATATGTTTCCAAACACTTGTTGACAACTTCAGTTTGACCTTCAATCTAGGGATGATAGGTTGTGCTGAAATAAAATTGGGTTCCCTGTAGCTTGAACAGTTCTTTCCAAAAATTGCTGGTGAAAGTGGGATCTTGATTAGAAACAATATAATGAGGAAATCCATGAATCTTGAAGACATGATCCATGAAATGTTGAGCCACGTTGGATGCGGTAAATGGGTGTTGAAGAGCATAGAAATGAGCATACTTGGAAATATGATCAACGACCACCATAATGATATACTTATTGGTTGATTTAGGTAATCCCACAATAAAATCCATAGATATGTCTCTCCAAATAGCGAATACAATTGAAATAAATTGTAGGGTGCCAGAAGATTTGATTATTTCTCCCTTGTTGCATTGACAAACATCACATTTGGCCACAAAAGTGTGAAAGTCCTTTTTCATACCATCTCAGAAAAAAGAACATTTGAAACGGTCATAGGTTTTGGTAAGACCAGAGTTCCCAGTTGTGGTGTAGAATGAAGCTCATAAAGCACCATGGATTTAATTTGTGACTATTTACTTAAATACAAATGACCTTTGTAGTGAAGCTCATCATTGCTCCAAGAGTATTGTAACACCCAGGATTTTGAGCCCCCATATTAAATAATGTAGTGTTACATTGTTGAGAATCCAGAGTGCCCAAACAATTATGAAAAGGCCAATGTGCCTAAGAAATGTAATGTTTTGATCATTATTAATAATAAATACATCGTTGGCTACTAGATGGACAAGGACTAGATTTATAGGGGGATACCATTCCACAAGAGAGGGGCCTTGAGGGGATAAGTGCTTATTTATTTTATATTACCCATTTTGTGTAATGGGGGTAGGGGAATCAGTTACGTGAGCTCTTGGGGTGATGCCAAGAGATTCTTGATCCCCAAGAATTACAAAAACCCATCCCTGGTATGTGGAAGGGGTTCTCCCGTTGGAAAATTCTAATGTTGTTGCTAGTCACCTCACGCGTTCATTCACCCAATTTGTTCAATGTTCATCCTCCATCATGGGGTATTCACTACATTCTCTTATGTCACTCAATCATGTTTCCTCATTTGCATGTCTTGTCTTGGGAAAGGAAGAGGAACTATTGAATAAAAACCATGATTGTTGGTTGTAGAGATTGTTGGTGTAATACAACCATGATGTGAGGTATGCATGTCTGAGATGCTTCTCATGTGTTCAACTCTTATCACAACTACAAGTCTTGAGAATCCCAGCATGGATATTCTAGACCAGCTGCACTGGAGCCCTGGAAGGAGAGGGAATTCTTGAGGGACTATGTGGCAGAGAAGGGTGGAGGTCCATTCTCTTGGGTGGTGTAGGTTGGGTAGAAGAGAGTTGGGTACTTGGATTGTTGTGAGGGCTGGAGAAGCCTCTAAGATCTTGAGTGCTCACTAGTTTGGGAAGCCAAGTAAAACTATGGAACCATCCTTATGGATTCATAGCCTTGGCTCAAGGGTGACATTGTTGTTGAGATTTGGAGCAACAATGTCTATGGTTGGGCGGAACATCTTTGGTATGTAGTCAGTTGGTGTCTTATTTTATAAAAGCTAAGTGCTCTTTGTTATGGTTCATTTTTCTTGTGTATTTATTTCCGCTACGTATAAAATTTTATACCTGAGACTGTACTTATATTATGCATTCTTTCTATTTAATGTTGTGCATGGTATATTGTGCATGTCTTCTATGTTGTGGTATGAATATTGATCATTGCATGTATGTATTTCATGCTTCTCTAATAATTAATTTTTATTAGAGATTCGAAATCAGCCAAGAGGTGCGTTCTTGGTGTGGCATGTCTGTCCTATGGGAGGTTTGGTATGTTATAGTATGGTAACATAGTAGAATTGTAGTGGCATTTCCCGGCATGGGTGGCTGTAGACATTAAAAGTTAGTATCAGAGCATCTAGTTCTAACATTTAACTGTTACAGGCCAGAACAACTGTGAATCAGGATGATTCACTATCACGGATTTTATATATGTCTGTGCAAATTTGGGGAAAAATGGTGGAAGCGTTTGAGTGAAATCCACCAAATTAGTGAACAGGCCTGAATTTGAATGATTCCAAGATTGTCTAATAAGTTAATGGATTTGGATTGCGGGTTTCAGAGCCAAATTTGACTTACAAGGTCGAAAATTTTGAATTTTAATGGTCGTTATAATGTTGGACAAAGTTTGGCGAAATTACCAAATCGAAGGCTAAGATTGATTCGATGATTTGAAAAATGAGGAACATAGACATTTCGTATTCATTTCAGATTTTTGGGGAGTTGGATAAAATCAATGGTCAATATCATCTTGGTTGGGATATCAACAACTCAGATTCACCTGTGATTTTGTCAAAAAATCTAAGTGTGGAATTTTTCCAACAAAAATCATTGATGTCCAATGGTCAGGGATCGACGAGTTTGGTGAAGGGTTGAAGATCGACCAAAGAAACTCTTTGATCGTCGATGACCAATGGTCGAGGATCGATATATTTAAGTGAATTTTTGGTTATGGACAAATAAAATCTTTGATTGTCAATGATCGATGGTGTAACTTCTCCCGACCACCCTCACTGGGGGCACACCACTACTTCAAAAGAAAACTTCTCTGAAACCAGATTGTAACATACCCAACCACCCAGACTGGGTCATGCCAGCTGAAACTATCATTCTCTATCCAAAATCAGATATACATATATATCTAATTCAAATTTTAACAGACATAAACATTTTTCTCATACACAGATTCATGTGGAAGTGACAATAAACAAATACAATTCTAATAAACTTCAGACATATACTTAAACACAGCATGTAAAATTATACAGGAAATACTCATAACATTATAGCACATGTGAAGTATACACATCATACAATTAACATAGAATTGGTACTTATTGTTTTATGAAAATACCGTTGACTACATGCAGAGCTTCCACAAACCTCCCAGCCTTAGACCACACTGCTCCAAGCTATCAATAGTGGGTCACCCCTGAGCTGGGACTAAACTTCACCCAGGATAAACGAAATCCTAGGCTAGGTTGAGACTATGAAAATATGCACAATGCAACAAGAAGGATTCCCTCCAAGGAGCCTACTTCACCCACTGATCACAGACTTTCATTCCTGACATGCTTGTCCCACCCTGGGAATATACACCTTCATTGTTCCATATTCCATCGCATGCTCCACTTCTCTTCCATGGATTTAGCAACGAGCCAGATTAGGAATTCACAAATCTCTTTAGTTTTTGTTGGACTCCCTCCAGGAGAAATCACTTCCCCAGCAACCTCTCTCACCTAGAGAGAGTTTCTCATAGACCGAGAAACCTTCTTCTTCAACCCACAGGCCTGACAACCTTCCTCTTCAAACCATAGGCATGAAAACCTAGTTCTTCTTTCAAGATATTAATTCAACTAGGTAACCACAGTAAAAAAATCAGGTAAGGCAAGGGAAGGCTCAACAAATTACAGAGGTTTGTGATTGCAAAGGGTTTAACAATGGCAGAAATGGATGACTGTGTGCCTGCTCAGTGTGTAAGTTAATGGGAAGGGTGGAAATAATGGTGAGAGAGAACCCCCACAAAATGGAATTCCCCACATAAATTTGAATGTGTCCTGGATGACACTTGGCTCTCCAAGATCTTGTTCCTCTCTACTTGGGGTTTGTTCCTCTCCCCAAAGAAACATCAGATAACAAGGTTTATTTCCAAAACTTTAGTAATTTAGGAAATAAATTATAATATCCCTTGGGTTAAGCACTCAAGATTAGCCCCTTTTTCCTAGCCTCTCACCCCTTGTCTCTTTCCCTTCCTAGTGGAGCTTAGTCCCCCATAAATCTTTCTTTGTGGTTGGTCTACATGCAACGATGTATTTTTATTAGTTACATGCATAATCACATATACAAAAATAGGCTCATTGGCCTTAGCATATAGGATCTCTAGCCTAATGAACACATAATCCTTTCATATTATAAATACTAGGCTCACCATCCTATGAACTTCATTAAACATCATTACAATTTAGTAGGGGCTCGGCCTTGGGGTATTACAATCCCCTCCCTTTATTTTTGCATTGTCCTCAGTGCAGCTCATTTACATAACATCAGCAAGATTTTCAAAAAAAATAAAAAAGATTCGGGTATTCTACGCGCATAGCATCTTCATGCTCCCAATTTGATTCCTCAGTACCGTACCAAGTCCATTGGACCTTTACAAGCCCTATGGATCGATTCTAGAGTTTTTTTTTTTTTTGGTCCAGAATGCGTATTGGATGCACTTGAAAATCGATTTCTTGCTTCACCTGAATCACATTCCAATCAATAACATTATTAGCATTAGGTATATATTTCTTAAGAAATGATACATGGAATACATTATGTATAGACATAGATGCAGGTAATGCAAGCATGTATGCTACTAGTAAAATCCTCTCTAGGATTTCAAATGACCCACAATATCTGGCTCCGTAGTTGGGATAGTTTCCTATCTTCAGGGAACTTCTATTAGCCTTCACTTTCAAGAAAACATGATCACCCACTTTAAATTCCCTATGCTTTATTCCCTAATGAGCATAGATTTTCTACGTAGCTTGGGCATCCCTTAAATTATGTTTAATCTTCAACATTTTCTTTGAATCTATTTCTCTGAGAAACGTTGGCCCAGTCACTGCTTTGTAATTTGGGTTGTCCCAGCTTACTGGGGTGTTTTACTTTCTTCCATAAAGTGCCTCAAATGGGCTCATATTCAGTGATGCTTGGTACCCATTGTTGTAGGAAAATTCCACCAAGTGTATATAATCTTCCCATTTAGATGGTTTGTCCATCACATACATCCTCAGCATATCCTCTATCACTTGGTTCACTCTCTTTTTTTTTCCATTAGAATCAAGATGATAAGTTGTGTTGAAGTTCAGATTTGTTCTGAACCCTTTGAATAATCCCTTCCACAACTTTGAGGTAAACTTTGGGTCTCTATCAAACACAATTGTCTTGTGTATGCCATACAAGTGTGCTACTTCCCTCATGTAAATATAAGCAACATTGGTTTCCTTGTGAGTAACATTCATATGAATGAAATGGGCATCTTCAATAATATTATCCACCACAACCATGATATCATCATGATCCTTTCTTTTTATGGGAAATTTGGTGATGGAATCCATTGTCACCACTTCCAACTTCCACTCAGGAATGGGAAATCACTGCAACAACCCATCTAGGGGTCTATGATCAACCTTGACCTTCTAGAACTCCAAACATTTAGCAATGTACTCAAAAATCTCCTTCTTCATGCCCCGCCAATAATATTGGCTCTTCACTGTTGCAACTATTTTTTGATATCATGGGTGTCCAACATAAGTTACATTATCCATCTCTTTTAAAATCATACTCCTCAATTTAGGAGAATTGGGTACATAAATTTTGTTCCTGTACAAGATAATTCCATCAATTCCCAATTCATAATATTCAACTTTGTGTTCCATTTTACCTTGTTGCAATTTTGTTATCAACTCCATGTACTGCAAATATGCTTTTGTAGCCTCATAAATTCTTCCTTTAAGATCATTTTGATACATTCTAATGGTTGTAGAATGCAATTCATGCACTCTTTCTGTTGAGTGCATCAACCACTTTCTTCTCCTTTCCTTTGATGTGCTTGATATCAAAGTCATACTCACAGAGGAATTCCACCCATATGTTTTTCCTAGCATTCAAAGTTGGATGATCAAACAAATATTTCGGACCGTTATGGTCTATCGTCAGTTGAAACCTCTTTCCCATGAGGTAGTGCCTCCACTTCTTCAAGGCATGCACTATGGCTTCCAATTCCAAATCATGAGTGGCATAGAGCCTTTCATGCTCCTTCAATTTTCTGGATTCAAAACATATCACAAACCCATTTTGACAAAGGAATCCACCAAGTCCTTCTTTGCACACATCTATGCAAACCACAAAATCTTCATTTGGATCAGCAATCCTCAGAATTGGAGCATTGGTTAACAACTGCTTCTATTGTTGGAAGCTCTTTTCACATTATGTTGTCCATTGAAACTTCACCCCCTTCCTTTGCAAGGAAGTGATTGGGTGAGTAATGCTCGAAAACCCTGCAATGAATCTTTTGTAGTAGCCAACTAAACCCATGAAGGATCTAACTTATGTCACATTCTTAGGTGTTTTCCACCCTTTAATGGACTCAATATTTGCAAGGTCCACTAATATCCCTTCTTTCGATATGATATGCCCCAAATAGTGAATTATGTTTTGATAAAATGAGCACTTGCTCAATTTCTCATACATTTGGTTCTCTCTTAACACTTGTAACACCATTCTAAAATGATTCTCATCTTGTTTTTATGACTTGGAATATAGAAGGATGTCATCCAAAAACACAATGACAAACTTGTCTAAATATTCTCGAAAAACACCATTCATCAAACACATGAAAACAATTGGTGCATTTGATAACCCAAATGACACCACTGTGAACTCGTAATGACCATACCTTGTCCTAATGGCGATCTTTTTTATTTTTTCATTTGTGATCCTTACTTGGTGATATCTTGACCTAAGATCAATCTTTGAGATTATATTTTCATCCTTTAAATGATTAAAGAGATCATCGATCCTTGGCAAAGGATATGTGTTCTTTATAGTTACCTTGTACAATTGTTTGAAGTCAATGCACAATCTCAACATCCCATCTTTATTCTTCACAAATAATACTGGGGCACCCCATGATGACACACTTGGTCATATATACCCCCTTCTTCAGAAGCTCTCCAAGCTGCATTTGTAACTCCTTCAGTTCTATTGTACTCATTATGTACGGAGTCTTGGATACTGGAGCTACTCCCGGCATCAAATTTATAGAGAAATCAACATCTGTCTTTGGGGGTAGTCCTAGTATCTCCTTAAATACATCCCAAAAATATTTTAGGATTACATGATCATCCATATTTTGCACCTTATCCTTAGGTGCCTCCTCCATATGAGCTGCAAATATTTGGCATCCCTTCCTGTAACACTTCTTCAGCTGCATTGTTGAGATCTCTCATACAGTAAATTCCCTAGGAATTCCTTGGACTGTTCTTGGGTTCCCTTCCTCATCCAGGAAAGTAAATTCCTTGCTCTGATAGTTTAAGATAGCATGGCATTGTTCCAACCAATCCATACCAGTTAGACATTCATATGAACCCAATTGCAGGATGTTCAAATCTTCCTTGGTACTTAGCCCATTCATGTCCACTGGACATGATTTAACCAGCTCAACAATTGTTCTCCTGGTTCCTGTAACCAGCTGTACCAACCAATATTTCTCATTCTTGCTTCTTGGAAAAAAAAACTTTCCACAACTTTAGGATCTATGTAACTATGACTAGCTCCTAAATCTATCAAAATAGTAAAGGCATGGTTATTAATCATACCTTCTACTTCAATCATGTGTGATTGAAACTTTGCTTGCTTGGTTATTGATCATATTTGATTCAGATTTTATGAGTAGAAAAAAATTACTACAGATTATTAACAGGTGCTTAACAAAAAATAACAGAGATACAATAAAACTGGTTTTCTATTCAATAAGAAAATAATTTGAAACTGTAAAATGTAGCAAAAACAAGCTTGTTGGAATGGTAGTGGCTTATCTCTGAGAAGAGATGTGATGGTTGTGCTCATTCGCAAGAATATGATTACAATGAGGCTCTAAAGGCCTTTTTACAATAAAGCAGGAATTCCAAAAACCATAGAAATCCAAAACCCTAACCCTAGGAGATGAAGATTCAAAAGTCATGTGGGCCCTATTTGGGTAAGTTAGTACATCAACTTCCCAGGGTCGTAACTTTTGCATACGATCTATGTTTTAGGCGTATGATAGCCCATTGGAAAGGTATTGTCGAGGAGATTAATTTTGGGGGAAACCTTGAAGGAAATTCCATATCTCTCCCCATTTTCCAATAAAAAAAACATTGTTTAGGGCCTCAAAACAGCTCCTGAAGTGAAAAACTGCTAAAAATAGTAAATTACCAAAATTGCCAGAAAATTGTTTTGAGCTAGTTGGAAAAGGTGGGTCACCACCGATATCTACTTGGATAAATCCTCCCTCCTTAGGAATAAATTATATCCATTTCATTGAGTTCCCCCATCAGATGAGGAAATTTTTACTGAATTTGGCCCCGAGTGAGCCACTTGCCTTGGTGCAGGAGATGCCCTACTTTTACGACTCGATAAATATGGATCCTTTGTTGTCAAGTGCCCTTGATATGTGTGTCCACAATATGATCACTGGATTCCTTTTGTATGAATTTGGGGTTGAGCTCTTTTGGTTTCAGGTGTCTAATAATGGTCGGAAACAAGGGTGAAGGAGATCCACATTGAACATTGGGTGCAGGCCAATGAAAGGAGGAATGTTGAGCTCAAAAGAATTATCTCCCACAACCTTGGTGATGGTTTACAGCCCATAATGGAGTGGTTGAATATTCTGATGGGTTCCTTTAAGGCATTCTTTCTGCAAGTGCAACCAACTTTGTCGCCCACCTGAAACTTATGTGGCACCCGATAGTGATCATGGCACTGCTTGTAATTGTCATTGGATTTCTGTAGGATATCCTAAACCTATTGGAGGATGTGTTAGATCCTCTCAATGAACTGGGTGGCTTTTTCAGCTTCAGTTGGAGCAGGAGATGAATTGGACAAGGTGAACGCAAGGGGAAGTGCAACGTCTATGGGACCCAATGGTTAGAATCCCAACCCCACCTGAAAGGGGTTTTAGCTGGTTGAGCTATGCAGGGATCAGTTGTAGCTATGTTGGACATAGGGAAGGCTCCCATCCCATGTTCGAGGGTTCTTGGAATTATACATGTGAAGGATATGCACAATCATTCGATTTACGACCTTAGTTTGGCCATTTGTCTACTGGTGGAAGGCCGTGGATTTGGTGATCTTGGTGTCCAGAAAGGACCAGAGGATCAAGAAGAATGTGCTGAGAAATCAATTGTTCCGATCTGAGAAAATGGTTGCGGGATTCCAAAATGTACCTACACTCATTCAAAGAAGAACTTGATAGTGGTTTCTGCTGTGATTCTCTTCTTGCAAGAAACCAGTATCGCCATCTTAGAAAAGTGGTCAAGAACCAAAAAAACATAGTCATTTCATTTCTTGGTGGACGGGAGGCTCGACATGTAGTCCATTGAGATGGATTCCCATGGCTTGTTAGGAGTATGAAGAGGGGCGTATAGGCCTTGTTTCTTAGTG
This sequence comes from Picea engelmannii, assembly GCA_009831015.1. Taxonomy (NCBI): domain Eukaryota; kingdom Viridiplantae; phylum Streptophyta; class Pinopsida; order Pinales; family Pinaceae; genus Picea; species Picea engelmannii. Next base: position 198,373 of record ML777294.1, on the reverse strand, counting down.
GTTAGTTTGGCAATAACATAGGTAGTGCAAGACCTGATATACTTGTTGACCTCCTATCGATGTTTCGGCAAGTAGAAATATTTTGTTAGCATCGCCACTTTCTTTTCGATGCCAAAGTGTCCTACCACCCGACTGTAGTGAGCTTCCTAGATCATCTTCACTCGATCACTTGATGGAACACATATATGGCCTATATTACACAACAACCCATCATGAAGATGGAAATTATCGACAATTGTGTGTGCACCCAACATTTGGTAGGTGGTGGTGAAGTCTGATTTTGTCTCATAGAGTTGAGTCCATCTAGAGGTCTCATGGTCACAAGAGTCTAGAACCATGGTGAATGTCATGACTGGCGGTCTGCTGAGGAAATCATCGATGCAATTGTTGCTTCCTATTTTATACTTGATGTTGAGGTGGAATTGTTGCAAGTATGTGGACCACTTTTGATGGCGATCATTTTACAATTTTCCTTGTGTATGCATGAACTGCAGTGGCCTATGATCAGTGTGAATGATTGTCTCCTTCCTAAAAATGTAGTGTCTCCACTAGAGGTATGCTTGCAGAATGGAGTACATTTATTTTTCGTAAGTAGGGTACTTACGGACAACATCTAATAGTGTCTCACTATGATAGGAAATGGGGTGGCCGTGTTGAGTGAGAACAGTGCCCACAATATATTCTAAAGCATCTATCGTGATCTCAAAGGGTTGTTCCAGGTCAGGTAGTGAAGGTACTGGGGTTGAGCACAAGCGTTGCTTGTAATCATCAAACTCTTGTTATTGGGACCGACCCCACGCAAATTTCACCTTACCACCATGCCTGGTTATTTGGTTGAGGCCCCATGCAATATGGGATAATCCCAACATGAACCTGCGGTAGAAATTGGCAAGGCCTAAGAATATCTGAAGCTTAGTGAGTGTGGTTGGGGTGGGCCAGTCATGGATGACTTGGATCTTGGCTGGATCCACATGTACACCATGATGATCAATGGTGTAGCCTAGGTAATCGACCATGACTATGCCGAAGGATCATTTTTCCAGGTTGGTGTATAGCTTGTGCTGCCACAGGGTGTGCAGAACCTGTTGAATATGCTACAAGTGTTCGGCGCAAGTCTTGTTGTAAATGAGAGTTTCATCCAAATACACCACTACAAAAGTATTCGTGAATGGTCTAAGGATATTGTCCATCATCCTCATGAATGTGGCTAGAGAATTTTTCAAACTAAAGGGCATGACCAACCATTCAAAATGTCCTTCCTTTGAATTGAAGGAGGTCTTCCATACAACTTTATGTTCTAACGAGACCTGTTGGTATCCGAACTTCAGATCAATATTACTGAAGTATTTGTCCCCTATGATTTGATCAAGGAGGTTGTCGATTCGAGGAAATAGGTACTGATTTCTAACTGTGAATTTATTCAGATCCTGGTAATCAATGCAGAGTCACCAGGTTCCATCTTTCTTCTGTACCAGCACAATTGGGCTCCCACAAGGTGAGGAGATGGGATGGATGAGCCCCTTTTGGAGCAGTTCTTGGATATATAACTTGATCTCTTCATTATCTAATAGAAAGCAGTAATAGACTGGCCCATTGGGAAATGGTGTGTCAGGGGTCATAAAGATGGGGTGCTTGACCTAGCAGTGTAGAGGTACCCTGGTAGGTTAGGAGAAGATATCTAAGTGTTCTTCCACGACGTTATCTACTTGCTTCTTCTATGTGGAGAGGTCAGTCATAGAGACCCTGGATGTGGTTGTGATATTTCGCTTATTCTAAGAGAGAATCATGCAGAAGAAAAACTTCCCCATCTAAGAGATGGCCTTCCTACATTGCTTAGTAGAGATCAAGGAAATAACACTAGGCGGGAATGCCTCAGGTATCCTGTACAATTTCAAGTTCAAAGTAATAATAACACTATGAGGCCTAGACTCATATACAATATGAAATTTCCATAAATAAAGTTGGCCAAAAATGACATCACAAACTTCAAGAGGAGCAACATCACAAAATACCTCATCTTTGAAGGGCTTGTTGTCGTACGACAGTCAACACTATTGGTTGACATGGAGATCGCTTCCTTGGTGGAGCCATCCAATAATGTAGGGTTGTGGGTGTGGAATTTTTGGTAGGGCCAGCCTCTTGAGGACCTCTGTTGAGATGAGGTTCTTCTAGATATTTCTATCAATGATGAAGTGCAGTGGGGTGCCTTTTACCCACATCTGTGAATAGAAGAGGTTCTCTCCTTCTTTTGGCTCGTCTTGTTCACCAAGCTGGAGATTGGTGTTAGAAACGGTGGCACTAGGTTCTGCACCAATGATCTATCTTCCCCTTTCTAGTTTTTTATTAGATTCAAAACCCACATCTGATTCAGATTATTTCACTTCGGCCACCAACGACTTCTTTTAGCGACAATCAGCAGGGTTATGCCAAGGGCTCTTATGGAAGTCCCACCACTTCCTGGTATCCTTCTTTGTCTTTCCAGTGTCCTTCTTTTCTTGTGGCTTGGAATGGTTGTCCTGATACTAACCATCTTTTCTTTTTCCTTTGTTCTATGGGTTGGGGCTTCCCTTTCCTAGATTGTTTTATGAGGGATTCTCAGGCTCAAATTGTTGTGTCTTTTGTTTGAGCTTTTGCTTTATTTTGACGGCATATCGGTAGGCCACACCCAAGGATGAGATGTCCAAAAATTCCATTTCAGTCTGGATGTATCTATGTAGAGAACTGCTATACGTGAGCACCAGATGTCTCTCTGAATATTTGATACCCAGCTTGGTGTGCAAGGTATGGAAGATATTTGCGAAATCTAGCTCTGCTTGGTCTCTTTCTTGTCACAGTGTGGTCCATTTGGTATACAAGTCGTCATAACTTCCGACAGGGTAGTATTTTTCCTTAATAGCATCCCTGAAGGATTCCCAGGTGGTTGTGAATGTAAATAATGAGGTTTCCTCTGTTTCCTTTTTCTCACATTAATTTCCCCCCCAATCTTTGACATGGGGAATGGCTTTGAGGAGAGAAAAAGTAATCTTTTCTCTATTCGAAAAGTTATGGACAGAAAAATACCCTTCTATTAGATTCAACCACTTGTATACAACATATTCATTTATTTGACCTTCAAATATAGGAATATTGAAGTTTAATTGTACCTTAAAGGGGGCGGCGCCTCTGCTCGAAGAAGATGCATCGCCTGTTGGTAGTTGACGAAAACAACTTGAAAGGATCTCCTGTCTTTTCATATTTATTTTTTCCTACCATGAGAGTTCGCTTGGGAGTGTGAGATATTTTGTCCTCAAGAGAAACAAGCTCGAGACCCAACTCTTGGTACTACGACCTCGTTGGGGACATGTATTAAGATGACAAGGAGCAGACCACTCTGATACCACTAATCCAGATTATATCAGAAGAACGAAATGAATACAGATTATTAACAGGTTCTTAAAAAAAATAACAAAGATACATTAAAATTGGTTTTCTATTCAATAAGGAAATAAGCTGAAACTGTAAAATGCAGCGAAAACAAGCTTGCTAGAATGGTGGTGGATTATCTCTGAGAAGAGATGTGATGGTTGTGCTCATTCATAAGAATATGATTACAATGAGGCTCTAAAGGAATTTTTACAATAAAATAGGAATGCCAAAAACCCTAAACATCCAAAAACCTAACCCTAGGAGATGAAGCGCCAAAATTCATGCGGGCGTCGTTTGGGTAAGTTAGTACATCAACTTCCCAGTGTCATAACTTTTGCATACGATTTTCATTTTGAGCATATGATAGCCCATTGGAAAGGTATCGTCGAGGAGATTCATTTTGGGGGAAACATAGAAGTAATTTCTATATTTATCCCCATTTTCCCAAAAAAAAAAACATCATTTAGGGCCTCAAAATGGCTCCGAAAGTGAAAACCTGCTAAAAATAGTAAATTACCAAAATTGCCAGAAAACTCTTTTGAGCCAGATGGAAAAGGTGGGTGGCCACCGATATCCACCTGGATCAATCTTTTTCATTAGTTTTTTTTTCTCATATTTATGACTTGAGTGAACTTTGGCATGAGTGGTTTGGTCATCTAAACTATCACTCATTGCAACAACTATGTAATCAACGGATGTTGATTGGTCTTCCTCTTGTTTCATGAAAAGATGGTGTTTTTGTCGGTTGTGTTCTTGGAAAACATCATCAAGATAGTTTTGAAAATCATGCATCTTGGCACACCTCAGGCCCTTTGCAGCTTGTTCACAGTGATTTGTGTGGTCCACTTACTTCTCCTTCTTTTTCTGGGTGCAAGTATTTCTTAACCTTCATTGATGACTTCTCCAGACATACTTGGGTTTACTTATTAAAACTTAAGAGTAAAGTTTTTGGCAAGTTTTGTCCTACAAGGTCCTTGTATAAAAGCAATCTATACATCAATTTCAAAAGTTAAGAAAAGATAATGGAGGCGAATATGTTAATAATAATTTTACAAATTACTGCACTAAACAGGGCATCCAAATGCAACACACTATTCCATATACACCAAAACAAAATGGTGTTGTTAAGAGAAAGAACCACACATTAAAATAAATGCCTAATTGTATGATCCAATATAAGGGATTAAGTCTAAAGTATTCGGTGGAAGCATTCAGTTGTGCAAATTACATAGTAAATTGCACTCTCACAAAGGCTCTTAAAATCTCAACACCAGAAGAATCTTGGACTAAAATTAAACCTGATGTAAGTCACTTTTGTGTATTTGGCAGTATAGCATGGGCTCACATTTGTGATGAGAAAAGGAAAGCATTGCAGCCTAAAAGTGAGAAGTGTATATTTGTTGGTTATTCTGAAGATTTCAAAGGTTATAGACTTCTTCAACCACATTGTAATGAAATTATTATTATAAGATATGTTAAATTTCATGAAAATATCTTGTCCTTCGAGCCTAATTCGGTGATTGTGCCTTATTCAATATGTGATTCATGTTCAACGTTTGTTCCTTCTTTTGTTCCTATTCTGGTTTCTTCTTCAGATGGTGACAGTGAGGATGAAAATCCACCTCCGCCTACCTTCCTCTAGCTGAGTCCTTTGAACCTGAACCAACACCAACTCCACAGCTTCCTATATGGGTTTGTTCAACACGAGAAACAACTAGTGATCTTGTCAGTGATCCTTTATTTCAGCATCGGACACGTTCACAGTTCTAGAGATCCTCTTCTCTTTTTGATCAAGTTTCACAGACTCATTATCCAAAGAAATTTGTGGAAGCTTCAGGTCATCCATATTGGGATACAATAATGAATGAAGAGTAATGTTCTTTAATGGCCAACGATATTTGGGATCGTGTACCTCTTCCAAAAGGAATAAATATTGTCAGATGTAAATGGGTCTACAAAACTAAGTATGCATCATATGGAAGTGTTCAAAGACAAAAAACTCAGTTAGTTTCCAAAAGATTTTCCCAAGTTGAAGGAATTGACTATATTGAAACATTTTCCCCTGTAGCCAAAATGAATTCCATTCACCTTGTTATTTCCCTTGTTGCCTCACATAAATGGGAGGTTCATCGGATGGATGTTAAATATTCCTTCCTGCATGGATATTCGCAAGAACAAATCTACATGGAACAACCTCCTCGCTATGTCCAGAATGTGTCTAGCCTTGTTTGTCTCCTTAAGAAATCTCTTTATTGTCTCAAGCAAGATCCCCGAGCCAGGTATGACAAAATGGACAACTTTATTATTGATGCCAAATTCTCTAGATGTCATTCTGATCCTAATTTCTATACCAAGAAAGTAGGAAGCCATCTCATAATCCTTGTCCTTTATGTTGATGACCTTATCCTTACTGGTAGTGACAAAAAACTTTTAAACCGTGTGAAAACCATCCTTAAGAAGAAATTTGAAATATGAACAGGATTTTATGAGAAAAATGAAATGGTTATAGATTATTAACAGGGGCTTAACATAAAATAACAAAGATACAGTAAAATTGGTTTTCTATTAATAAAGAAATAAGCTGGAAACTATAAAATGCAACGGAAACAAGCTTGTTGGAATGGTGGCGGCTTATCTTTGAGAAGAGATGTGACGGTTGTGCTCATTCGCAAGAATATGATTACAATGAGGCTATGAAGGCCTTTTTACAATAAGAAAGAATTTCAAAAACCCTAGACATCCAAAACCCTAACCCTAAGAGATGAAGCGCCAAAAGTCATGTGGGCCCCGTTTGGGTAAGTTAGTACATCAACTTCCCAGGGTCGTAACTTTTGCATACGATATTTGTTTTAGGTGTATGATATCCCATTGGAAATGTATCATCGAGGAGATTCATTTTAGGAAAAATATCGAAGGGAATCATATATTGCAAACCTTTTTTCCCAAAAAACATCATTTAGGGCCTAAAAAGGGCTCTGGAAGTGAAAACTGCTAAAAATAGTAAATTACCAAAATTGCCAGAAAATTGTTTTGAGCAAGTCGGAAAAGGTGGGTGGCCACCGATATCCATATGGATCAATCCTACCTCCTTATGAAGAAATGATATTCAGTGCATTGAGGTCCCCCATCAGATGAGGAAATTTATGTTGAATTTGGCCCCGGGTGAGCCACTTGCCTTGGTGTAGGAGTTGCCATGCTTTGACAACTCATTAAAGATGGATCCTTTGTTGTCGAGTGCCCTTGATCTGTGTGTCCACAATATGATCATTGGATTCATGCTATATGCAGTCAGGGTTGATCTATGTTGGTGTCAGTTGTTCTTCTACTTTTGAGGTGTCCAATGGATATCGGTGGCCACCCACCTTTTCCAGCTGGCTCAAAATAGTTTTCTGACAGTGTCTCACTATGAGAGGCCATGGGGTGGCCGTGTTGAGTGAGAATGGCACCCACAACATAGTATGAAGCATCTGTCTTGATCTCAAAGGGATGTTGCAGGTCTGGTATTGAAAGTACTAGGGATAAGCACAAGTGTTGCTTAAAATAATCGAATGCTTGTTGTTGGGACCGACCCCATGCAAATTTCACCTTACCACCACCCCTGTTTGGATGAGGGCCCATTCAATATGGGAGAATCCCAACATGAACCTGCAGTATAAATTGGTAAGTCCCAAGAAGCTCCGAAGCTCAATGAGTTTGGTTAATCAATGATGTATCCCAGGTAATGGACCCTGTCCATGTCGAAGGAGAATTTTTCCAAGTTTGTGTATAGCTTGTGCTGTCGCAGGGTGTGCAGAACCTGCTGAATATGCTGCACGTGTTCAGTCCAAGTCTTGTTGTATATTAGAATGTCATCTAGATACACCACTACAAAAGTATTGGTGAATGGTCGCAGGATATCGTCCATCATCCTCATGAAAATGGTTGAAGCATTTTTCAAACCAAAGGGCATGACCAACCATTCAAAAAATCCTTCCTTTGACTTGAAGTCAATAGTCCATACATCTGTCTATTCTATCTGGACTTGGTGGTAGCCAGACTTCAGATCAATCTTACTGAAGTATTTGGCCCTCGTGACTTGATCAAGGAGGTCGTTTATTCGCGGAATCGGGTACTGGTTTCTGACCGTGATTTTATTCAAATCTCAGTAATCAATACAGAGTTGTCAGGTTCCATCATTATTCTGTACCAGCACGATTGGGCTCTCGCAAGGTTATGAGTTGGGATGGATGTGCCCCTTGTGGAGAAGTTCTTGGATCTGTCACTTGATCTCCTGATTCTCTAACAAAGAGTGACGATATACTAGCCCATTGGGAAGCGGTGCACCAGGGGTCAGATTGATGGGCTGCTTGAACTAGCAATGAAGTGGTACCCCTATAGGTGAGGAAAAGATAGCTGAGTATTCTTCCACAACCTTATCTACTTTCTTCTGTTGTGTGGAGAGGTCGGCCACAGAGACCCTAGATGTGGTTGTGATATTTCCCTTATTCTGAGAGCGAATCACGAAGAAGACAAACTTCCCCTTCTAAGAGATGACCTTCCTGCATTGCTTAGCAGAGATCAAGGAAATAACACTAGGTGGGACTACCTCGGGTATCCTATACAATTTAATGTTCAAATTAATAATAACACTATGAGGCCTAGACTCATATACATCATGATGTTTCCATAAATAAAGTTGGCCCAAAAGAACATCACAAACTTCAAGAGGAGCAACATCACACAATACCTCATCTTTGAAGGGCTTGATGTCATACGCCAGTCGACATTGTTGGCTGACACAGAGATCGCTTCCTTGGCAGAGCCATCTAATGGTGAAGGATTGTGGGTGTGGCATTGTTGGCAGGGCCAACCGCTTGATGACCTCTACTAAGATGAGGTTCTTCTGGCTACTGCTATCAACGATGAAGTGCAACAGGGTGCCTTTTACCCACATATGTGAATGGAAGAGGCGTTGTCCTTCTTTTGGATCATCTGGCTCACCAGAATGGAGCTTGTTGTTAGCAACGGTGGTACTAGGTTCCACGTCAATGATCCATATTCCCCTTTTTGGTTCTATATCAAAGTCGTAATCCACATCTGATTCAGAGGCTTTCACTTTGGCCACCAGTGACTGCTTTGAGCGACAGTCGGCAATGTTATGCCAAGGGATCTTATGGAAGTCGCACCACTTACCGGTGTCTTTCTTTGTCTTTCTGGTGTCCTTCTTTGCTTGCGGCTTGGACTGGTTGTCCTGATATTGTCCATATTTTTTCTGTCCTTTGTTCTGTGGGTTGGGGCTACCCTTACCTAGATTTTTTTGTGAGGGGTTCCTAGTCCCAAATAGCCGCATCTTTTGTTTGAGTTTTTGCTCGATTTTGATGGCATATCTGTAGGCTGCGCCCAAGGATGAGATGTCCATAAATTCCATTTAGGTCTATATGTATCTATGTAGAGCACCATGATACCTGAGAACCATATGTCGCTCTGAATCTTTGATACCCAGCTTGGTGCACAAGGTATGGAACATATTTGTGAAATCTGGCACTGCTTGGTCTCTTTCTTTCCGCAGTATGGTCCATTTGGTATACAAGTCATCATAACTTCCTACGAGGTAGTATTGTTCCTTAATAGCATCCCTGAAGGATTCCCAGGTGTTTTTGACTAAAAATAGTGAGGGTTCCTCTATTTCCTATTACTCACATAAAGTTTCCCACCAATCTTTGACATGGGGAACGGCTTTGAGGAGCACAAAAGTAATATTTTCTCTATTCAAAAAGTTATAGATAGAAAAATACCCTTCTAGTAGATTCAACCACTTGTCTATAGTATCTTCATCTATCTGACCTTCAAATATAGGAATATCGAATTTTATTTGTACCTTGAAGGGGGCAGCACCTCCGTTCAAAGAAGATGCGTCGCATGTTGGTAGTCGTCGAAGGATTTGCTCGAAACTATCCATCATCTCGTTCCTCTGTTGCATGAGGGATTCCTCAATCAACAGTTTGAAAGGATCTCTTGTCCCATCATCTTTCTTTTCTCCTACCATGAGAGGTTTCTTGGGTGTGTGAGAAATTTTTTCCTCAAGAGAAACAATCTCGAGACCCAACTCTTTGTACTCCGACCTCGTTGGGGACATGCATTAAGACGACAAGGAGAAGACCACTCTGATACCATTGATCCTAATTTTATCAACAAAATCAAATGAATATAGATTATTAATAGGTTATTAACACAAAATAACAGAGATAGAGTAAAACTAATTTTCTATTAATAAAGAAATAAGCTGGAAACTGTAAAATGCAACGGAAACAAGCTTGTTGGAATGGTGGTGGCTTATCTCTGAGAAAATATGTGAGGATTGTGCTCATTCGCAAGAAGATGATTACAATGAGGCTCTGAAGGAATTTTTACAATAAGAAGGAATTTCAAACACCCTAGACATCCAAAAACCTAACCCTAGGAGATGAAGTGCCAAAAGTCATGTGGGCCCCGTTTGGGTAAGTTAGTACATCAACTTCTTGGGGTCGTAACTTTTGCACATGATCTCTGTTTTAGGCGTATCATATCCTGTTGGAAAGGTATAATTGAGGAGATTCATTTTAGGTGAAATATCAATGGAAATTTTATATTGCAAACCTATTTTCCCAAAATCATCATTTAGGGCCTCAAAAAGGCTCCGGAAGTGAAAACTGCTAAACATAGTAAATTACCAAAATTGCCATAAAATTGTTTTGATCCAGTTGGAAAAGGTGGGTGGCCACCGATATCCATATGGATCAAAATCACACACTTAGTTTTTTTTGCACTATTTCCTTGGCCTCCAGGTTTTGCAAACCAATGAATGAATTTTACCTTCCTATTCTAAGTATGCTTGTGACCTTCTTCATCGCTTTCACGTGGATGATAGTAAACTAGCCCCTTCTCCCTTACAGTATTGAGTCAATCTTACTACCACGTGTACTTATCCCAAATATGATGCCACCCTACTGTCATTTAGTTGGAAACCTCTTATACTTGACTCATACCCATCCTGATCTTTCTTTTATTGTTCGTCTTGTTTCCCGGAATATGCAAACACCCCATGAAATCCATTGGAAAGCAGCTAAAAGGATACTTAGCTATGTTTGTGGTATAGTTCAGTTCATGATACATTACAGTTCAAGGGGGACTCCCTTGTTGGTTGGTTTCATTGATTCAGATTGGGTCGGTGACCCTGATGATCAGAAGTCTATTGCATGTTATGTTTTCATCCTTGGTTCAGGACCTATCACCTGGGCCTGTAAGAAACAAAAGACTATTGCAATTGCAATTCAGGAAGCCTTGTGGGTTTGACAGATCCTTTCAAAGTTGGGATTCCAAGGGAAGCATCCAACCAGCCTTTTGGTACGATAATTAAAGTGCCATCAAGCTCACCAAAGACCCATTTCAACATCAGTGTAGCAAGCACATGGAGATGCACATGCACTTCACCAGAAATCTCATTCATGATCAAATTATTGAAGTGCTTTTTTTCCCTACAGAAGATCAAGTTGCATACATTTTCACAAACTCTCTTATAGAAGCGAAGTTTTCCAAACTTGGATCTATGTTAGGAATTCAGGAAGTTGTCATTAAGGTGGGATAGGCTCTAATGCCTCCTTCCTTCTTCTATTATGTCACTATTGTAAATCCTTCAATCCTATCCCAAGTTGTTCTTAAGGGGGGGTGTTAGGATATTTAGATACTTAGGATTTATTTAAGATCTACTTGGTCTAATGTGTCGTTAGGTAAAAGTGTGTTTATTAGTGTGTTTCTTTAGTATGCATTTGTCATTAGGAAATCTGATGGTCACGATATGTTCCCGACATAGAGTTATATGACAATTCATATTATCCTTGATGTTAACGACCATTTATCTATGGCTTAAGACCTGATTGGTCCATGATCTATATTTAAATATCATGGAGGTTCACTTGTCGATGACTGATTTTGATAAACGCTCTTGTAAAATCTCTATGTAATCTTTTCTTTTGCATTAATAAACTTCTCCAAGTGGTCGTGTTGGTTGGGGTCGTGGTTGTTTCCTCGTAGGGGTTTTACCACGTGAAAACATCGGTGTGATGATATTTGATCTACTTATGTGATTGGTTGTTGAAGGTGTTCGTCCTTTGTTGGAATACATGTGTTGGTTAACATGGGTGACCCACTGCTGAGAGTGATGAGCAGTGTGGTCTATAGCTAGGAGGTTCTTGGAAGGTCTACATACAACTGGTGTACTTAAATTAAAATATAAGTAGCATTTCCATGTTTGGTTACATGTTTTGTATTTATATATGTTGTTAGGTTTATGGGTTTTTCCTGTAAATACTGCATGTATGCTTTTACTGTTATTTTTGCATTATGTTCTGTGATAGAAGAAGGTAAATCATCTATTAAATTTGTATGTATTATTGTCTCTTCCACATGAATATGTGTACGAACAGAATGTTTATGTCAATATATATATATATATATATATATATATATATATATATATATATATGTATGTATGTATGTATGTATGTATGTATGTATGTATGTATGTATGTATGTATGTATGTATGTATGTATGTATGTATGTATGTATGTATGTATATTGGAGCATGACAGTTTCAAGTGGAATGATCGGCCTCAGTGGTTGGGTGTGTTACAACCGGTTTTCAGAACAGTTTGGTTTTCTAGTTAGTGGTGTGTCCCCAAGAAGGGAGACCGGAGAATGTTACAAAATGGTATCAAACCATATTAATAATCTTTTTTTTCATTTAATTCAAGTGACATTTCCCAGTAGAGAGGTTGGGGGTGTTACACAGACTAATTTGGAAATAATAGTAACCCTATACATACAACATATACATGCAAAACGCATAAATATAAGACATGTACACATACAGAGTATCCAAATGAACACATAATTGATACTTATCTTTTTATAGAATACCACCAACTGCGTGAAGAAATTCCATGAATCTCCCAGCCTTAGACCACACTTCTCATCACTCTCAACA
>ML777294.1:126374-172633 GCA_009831015.1 Picea engelmannii | reverse complement strand
GGGAATTGAAGGATCATTTACAGAGGGCGCAAAACTAGCAAAAGGTCCAAGCAGACAAGCACAGAGTTGATCGTACCTTTGAGGTTGGTGATTTAGTCTATTTGAGGTTGCAACCATACAGGAAGGCCTCCATTAAAAGAAGCAGAGCGAAGAAATTGCAGCCAGATTTATTTGGACATTACAGAGTTAGCAGGAGGATAGGGGCAGTAGCTTATGAGCTGGATCTTCCACAGTGTAGCAAAATTCACAACGTCTTCCATGTCTCGTGCCTTAAGAAAGACCTCGGTCAACATGTCAGGCCTATTGAGGCATTACCTCCCATGGATGAGGAGGGCAAACTTGTTTTTATTCCAGAGGAGGTGTTAGAATTCTGAGAGAAGAGGCTCTGAAACTGAAGCATCAAGGAGTATCTGATCAAGTGGAAGGATTTACCCATTGAGGATGCCACTTGGGAGCAGGAGCACGTGGTTAGAGAAGTAGGTTTGGAATTGCTTGAGGATAAGTAATTTCAAGCAGGGGAGACTATAATGTCCCCCACCTCTTAGAGAGGTGATGAGGAGACTTAGTGGCCTGGGCACCCCCACTAGGTCATAGTCTCACACTGAAGGGGGGAAAGTCAAGAAGTTAAAAGTTATATTTTTAAGTTGACTTAAGAAAGGAAAAGGATAAAGGAGTAAAAGATAACTCAACAGATGAATAGAAGATTAACTCCGGGAGTTAACCTAACTCAACAGAGAATTAGAAGGAAAAGTATAAGTAAGAGGCTGGGGTGCACCTATTTCTCATTCTGGTTTTGGATTAGCATTTTCTATTGCTCTTGAGCATTCAGTTTGGGGGTTTTGCTGTACAAACCCTTGTGAGCAACTCAGTGGTGAAATATCCACTCACCTTGTTCTGCAGCTTGGTCTTGGGGATGAAAGACTCCTCCACACCATTCTAGTCTCATCCCATCTCCATCTAGTGCTTCAGAAGGTAGCAAGTCATACTGTTCTTGTGTTTCCAACAACGGCGCACCATCATCTGGAGGGAGGTTCGACCTAGCTTATCCTGAGGGCCTGGGGCCATTCCGACAGTTGGGTTTTGTTTGCAGGGGAAGGACCATCAGTTTGAGGGATTTTCTGGAGGGTTATCATCATTCTACATTTGTCTGCAGATTGGGACGTCTTAGAGCCATAGGGGACGTCCTGTAAATCAGTAAAACTCAGATCTAGGGAGATCTGCTTGAGATCTGAGTCTGAAACTTCTCCCATGGGATTCTCATAGCCCGATCTATATTCTTGGAGATTTTCAGAGCATTTGGAGGCCTCCTTCATCAGGTTCGAATCGGCTAGGGTTTCAGTCATCCAGTGGGGCACCCCATTTAGTGGGAAATTCAGATCTACGGGGTTTGAGAGTGGATTTGGGAATTTGGACATCTGAGTTGTCCTTACAGTTGCCCGATCTATCATTTGTCATATTTCTTGGGATGATTGGAAACTTTTCGTAGCAGGGCATAATTATTGAGGGCTTCAGCATTCTAGCAGGACATGGCACTTTCCAGCTTGGAGGTTGAGCATTAGTATGGCTCAAATCTGCTTGATTCAGTCTTCATTGTATATCCAGCCTTTGGAGGCTTATTTTCTATTATCGAGAGAATTTTGTTGTAGCTCATATCTATTGCTTGTACGGCTATCTGAGATTTATGCCAGATCAACCATCTATTGTATTGATCTTACATTGCTCGTAATAAAAAGGTCAGATCTTTGCTTGTGCTTCTACATCTTGAATATATTGTGACCTCCATGTGTTGATGAATCTTGTATGCACCTAATAACTCAATAAATTAGTAGTAGTTAGTGATTCCAAGAAATAATTTGGCTTGGGATCATTACATACTACATCCCACCTTTGACTAGAGTAGTTAACCGCAATAGTGTCCCACATGATTTTGAATACACCCTGATCACTGCGTACCTCCAAAAGGGGATATGCATAGTTTGACCCCAGTTGGGACTTATCCTAGCTCTCAAGATCAGTGACTTCAACCTTAGAGACCAAAATAATTATGCGATGCTCGCACCACATATTTATTTGATTAAGATGACTGGGAAGAAGCCCAATATAGTTCCCCAGTCGTGGATTAAGGAGCTCGCGTGATCCACAATCTTGAACGTGATGAAGATCCCCCACTTCAGTCGACATCAGGAGGTTAACACTTTTGTTAAAATCCTCCTGTCATGCTATCATGGAGTTTATCTATGTCTTGATAGGTGTGTCACTGTGGATCTGATGTTGATCCATCGCATTACAGGACTGAGCATGCAGGAACTAGACCCTCACCAATTCTACCAAGGAAATACGTTAGATCGTTCCTTGACACAATGTATAAAAGAATACTATGGTTATGTAGAGAAGGGAAAGAGAGGCTACAAGGTAGCCTCCATCCAGGATGGAACAGTGCATCCTGATTTCCAGCTGATCGCTAGAAATATCGTCAGAAAGAATAGGTCGACACAGGTCACAGGGTTCATAGTGGACCTCGCAGGGAAGTGTGTCGAAGGAGTGCAGATGAACTGGGTGAGTTACCTTGTCAATGAGTTGGAAAATGACTGTCGTGAAGCACAAGACCAAGGATACAAGTTTCATTTCAATTGGTTACTGGTTTTAATTTCATTTGTCACTTGGGAGATGTCAGAAGGAGAAGCCTTCCCAGAAGTTGAGCCATTGAAGTCGTTGGCCACAAGGTTATCCACCTTGTGGTACACGAGTGATATGGCGAAGTAGTGGCAATCGAAGGTGATGTTCCATGCTTACTACCTACAACTGAAGCATTCCATTTAATCATTCCAACCGATGACCCTGAATACTTTGCATCAATACAGTCCATTAGCGAAGTTCCACGCAAACAGACACTTCACCTACATCCCTGCATGCAAGGATGAAAGTAAGAAGGATTTGCATTCTTATTATAAGTTGACTGATGAAGATATGGAGATAACCAAAGAATGGCCAACTGAATTCCTTGTACTAGTCAAAGATGCACAACTCTCTGACCCCAACATCATCGGAATTCCTTTCGTCACCCAGACTGAGTATGATGGACAAAGTAGCGCAAAGAAAAAGAAGAAAAAGGAGGAAGTGAAGGACATAGAAAGTGATGAGAAGGACAATTGTTACACATTATTTTCATCATCCCTATGATTGTCAATGATGTAAACCTATATGTTGCCTTCAGAGGGGTTAATAGCCTCAATTCCTAAAGAAAGAAGCGAGAAGAACTTTTCCTGAGAGAAGAAGTTGTGTTTTCCTTTGTAAAAAACCCTATTTTGCAAGATTTTCATAGGGTGTGGAAATTCCTAATTTATGCATCTTTCTCTATAGCTAGGGTGCGAAGTTTCCGCGAGATGCACTATAGCTAGGGTGTGACGGCCTTCGCACGTGAGAAAAATGAGCATTTTCTCGATGCTTATAGAAGGAGAATCTTCTGTGGTGAGGTGGCTTCTGAATGGTTTAGATCTTACCCGCTTTCATGATTTAGTGGGATCAGCCTAACCTCCTCACCTTATCCTCTTCAGCTTATAAAAGGAGAGAAAATCTCATGGAGAAAGTTAGCTTGATTGGGTTGGAAATTTATTGAGCTTGTTAGCTTGGTTAGATTGGCTTTGAGCTTTGCTTTGTCAAAATAGATTATGAGTAGCTATCAGATCTATGGTCTCAGAATCCTTGGAGAAAGAAGTGTGTGGGAAGAAAGGAATCGTTGGAAGGAACCTTACGACATCAAGGCATCTGGTTGTATCTTTCTTCCACATTATATAATACGGTGGCATGTTTCTTTCTCATAAAATCATTAGAATTTTATTACATGACTCCTTGATCACATGTTTAGGTTTTCATCGAATCTACTATTGTTTCTTTCACTTTGGTTGGTTTGTGTCACTGCAGATTTGATCTCACAAGAGAACTGGAGCGAAGAAGGAACAACAAAGATATAAGGAAGTGATATATAAAGGTATTTCATTCATTCCTTATTTGCTGGTAAATTCAATGATTGTAACTTAGGGAAAGTGTAATGGCATGCCTTGTTTTGTTCTAGATCCAGGTGGATCTAGGGAGATTAGTTTGTGTCCACATTTACCGATTTATCCAATAACAAAATTGGTGACTCTGTTGGGGAAACAGATTGTTTTCCTAGTTTGTCTTTCTTTTTTTCTTTGATTTCTTGGTTTCTATTTTCTGATTCACTGGGAGATCCAGCTTGACTCTCTGATTGTTAAAATTCACTATAAAATCTTCTTAATTTTTAATTTTTTCCATTTTTGTTGGATTTCCGCACCCTACTTTGAGGGACAGTGCGGTGACTTGGGATTTCTGCACCTTACCTGTTTAGACCAGTTCGAAAATGGTGCACCCTACCCATATCTGGACTGTGTAAATCAAGGATTTACGGACTGTGTTAGGCTTCTAGCCTACGACGATTGTGAAAAAAATTATTTTTTGGTGGTTTTCCCTGCCCAGATCCATGACATGGTTCTAGGGTGATTTGTTGGGTTTTATTATAGTTTCATTGGAAAAATTTGAATCTACCTTCATCCATATTTGCCTTATTTTTTCATTGTTGGATTTTGAAACATTTGGTCTCTTGATTTGAGTGTCTTTCAGTTACAAAGCATTGTTTTTCTTTAGAACTATTTAGTGAAAGAATACTTCTATTTTCTGAATAAATCATGTTAAAAGAGAAACTTAGTTTGGGTTGTTTTTGTTTTGACTAGATCTGCTATTGCTTTTAGCTATATTTAAAACAAAAAAATTATTTATTACTTTACATTAGATTGGGGGAATCCTTGCATTTGATTTCTTGAAGATATTGATATTGATGAGTTTAATATATTTTGGGACATTGTGCATATGGGAATGATAATTGTTTTCTCCTTCTCATAGCAAAGCTTTCATCGAAATGAAAATATTACATCTTCATCTCTTTGCATAACTTCCGAGTCCGTCAAAACACCCTATTGTCCATGCCATTTTCCTTTTGAGTAACAACAACCTTAAAAATAAAGTGCTTATAAAAAATTGATTAGACATTTTTATATTTTCTGGTAGCAAACCTACATTAGATTAGTTGTAGGGCTTTGGAATATGTGTGAAATATAACTTTCCAAAGATGTAAACAAAAATAAAATCTTGTGTTAGGGAGTGGTGAAATCCACTTATTACATTTTTTCCTGGGAAGCCTTTCTAACACAAGGCTCAATCACAAGGTCGCATTGAGACTAGCAGAGTTACTCACCCTGCTTTTTTGGTCTTGGTGTGGAGATTGCACGTATTATGGGGCTCGCTTGAAGGTATACCCACAATGATGAGTGGAAGCCTTTCAAGTTGATTTCGGGCTAGATACCCTACCTTTGCACGTGGATTAGATTGTCGACTGTTTCCCCAGGCATCACTGTAGTAATTGGTAACCTTAGTGGCCTTTCTCTTTATGTTCTTTACACAAGGTGACTGTGGAGGGGCAAGTCTTCACGGTATCTGGAATCAAAGTTGGCCAAAACCACTCAGGCTCCTTGGAGGGTATACCCAAGATTATGTGTGGGATCTTGTACCAAGGCATAAGTCCATTAAGAAGGTCGTCAACGTAACTTTTCCACCTTCCCTATCTCATCCCTTTCTTACTTTGATCCCGCGACATTGGATTTCATCAGCAACTACTGAGTTCATTGTGAGAAAGTTTTTTTTGCTTGCTTGCTTACTAGATTTTTAGTGTGTGATGTTTGTTTTCCCTAGCAGACTCTAGGTTGGATATTTATCTAATGGTGTCAGTTCTTGAAATGACCCATGAAGGAACCCCTATTCTAGGGGAACCTTTTGTTTTTCCTTATTACGGGAACATTTGTCCTCCTCACATCACTACTTTGAGCCTTCCAGGTCTCAAAATTGTATTACCAATATGGTTTTTTTCCACTCAGGTAATCCCAAATGCAGCTTGTGCTTCTATTGTAAGCATTTCCCCCCAAAAACATCAACCTCATGTTGATCCTTTGCCTTCTTCATTAGTAATATATTCTTCACCTTCTCCACTTGCAAGGTCTTCTTCCATTTCATCTTCTTCATTGAGTGAAAGATCTGAAGCTAGTAACTTGATCGATAATAAGAAGGAGAAAAGGAAGAATAATAAGAAGAAAAATAAACAAGGATCTAAAATTCCAACCACTGTTGGACATGTTGGAAAGAAACCAGTTACTGTTGATCGTGTTGCGAGTGTTGATGATGTCAATATCACCCAAACAACCCGTAAGCCCAAGTACCTTTGCAGGCTTTGTAAGGGTAGCCATATTCTTAAATATTTCCCTAGTCTATCTAAGGTTATAGAAACATGTTCTACACACCCTCACCAACCCATGTCGTCAGGCTCTAAACAATGTGTTGATGACCTCCCATCAACTAGTCAGGATAACCTTGGGAAGAAGAAAAGTAGAGTCACATTTTCATGTATGTTATGAGGAGGGAGTCATCAAAATCACCTTTTCCCTTGTATTGATGAAGCCTTGAAATTACTAGAAGACATGACTGTTTCACATTCTCAACTGCTAGCTGCTTATCACAAGCTTACTCTCGACCCACCTATAGTTGATGGAATGATCAATCCAGTCCCTTCATTGGTCAGCCCGGTTGATCAAGTAATCAATCTGGTCACATCCTTAGTTGAACCAGTTGACCAAGTGGTTGATCTGATCCCATCCTCGATCAATACCACTCTCCCACCAAAGAAAGAAAACCAAGTGGTCAATCTGATTTCCCCCTTGGTCGATCCCAGTCTCTCATTAGAGAGAGAGACCAAAGCAGTTGATTCGTCTCCACCTGTCGAACCCATTCTCCCCTTGGAGAATGAAACCCAAGTGGTCGATTTGACGTCATTATCAGTTGATCCTACTCTCCCACTAGAAATTAAACACAATATTTCTCACATTTTTCTTGTTTATATAGAATCTACCATGTCAGGGGGCATTCCTCCTTCTCCCGTGAAACCCCCGCCAAGTTATGAGTCCATCCTTTTCAATTGGGGTGTGCTAACTGGACCTCATCTTCCCCCTCACATTCATTTCTAGATTACAATTCAGATTTGTGGTCGAGACGTTCCTCAGACATTGATAGATGAAGGTGCATCCATTACTATTTTGTCCTCTCTTGCTTGGAAAGATTTGGCTTGTCCTCGGCTTGTGCCAATTACATAGAATATTTTAGCATTTAACAGAAGAACCTATAAACCTTTAGGGACCCTTCCTCAGTTTCCTATAACTTTGGTAGAAAAAATTGTCTTTATTGATGTCATGGTAGTCCAATACCCCTTGGATTTCTATTTACTCCTTGGATGGGATTATTTCTATGCCATGAAAGCTATCATGTCCACTGTTTTTTGTGTGATATCTTTCCCTCATGATGGAATAATTGTAACCATTGATAAAATTTCACTTGTTGGACTTGAATTGACCATCCACTCAATGAACTCCCTAAATGGTTCTTATATGAATTTGGTATCACCCCTGCCATAGGTCAATTATGTGGCGTTGTCTCCCATACATTCCATTTTCGATGACAATGACTTGGATCCAGTAGTTGACATGGTGATATCTTCGATCAGGTTTTTAAAGAATGATTGCTTTACCCCTATCGTGACCCTCGACATGTGTTCCTCCCAGAGTGTGCTTATTCCATTGAGTGAAGATATCTTAGAGGCCATGACTGAGTTTTGTCCCTTGACATGGTGTCCTTCTAGAGTATTGTCCTCTTGGAAGCCATGATCAAGAAGAGAGTTTTGAGCATGGTTTTTTTCTTTCAAGATCATTAAAAAATGTAACCAACTGCAAGGATAATTTTTGTGTCTCTATAGAAACCTCGTTAGAAAATGAAACAGAGCTTATGATCATAGTTCCTGTTTTTGTGTCAAACTCGTTAAAAAATGAAACAGAGGTCTAGGGATTGAACCTGGATTCCCGAGCATAGTTCTTGTTCTTGTGTCAATACCGTTAAAAAATGAAATGGATTGTTCCCCCTCTCTGTTTGAGTCAATTCCTCCATCTCGTATTTGAAAATTCATCTCATTCTCCTTTGCAGTTGGATGAAATGAATCTTGGGGGGAATTTGTTCTAGCCTCTGGAATTCATGTTGAAGTTAGAGTCATTATTTTCTTAAGCTAGGGCCTAAGACCAACCATCCTTTTGTTATGCGTTGGGAAGTCCAAGCATAGTTTTCTATGGTTCAATCTTGTGTAAAAATGAAACCACTTACCTCAAGCATAGTTTCCTCTAGTTCAAGATTGTGTAAAAATGAAACCAGGTCCAAGCATAGTTTTGTTTTGTTTTAAAGCTTGTGTAAAAATGAAAAAAATCCTAAGATTAGTCTTTGGTATCTCTCATTCTTGTAAATCAATGAGAATGTCACCGAGTATACTTTTATCACTTTTTCAGACTCGTAAAGGTTATACGAAAAAGGAACCCCCTAGAGTTCTCTTTAAGCCATTTTCAAACTCTCTAAACATGAAAAGATTTCCGAGTGATCTTGTTCTTTTCATGCTCATAAAAGTGTTTGAAGAAAACATCTGATGAGAGGTAGTTTATCAATTTTTCGATCTCATCATATGAATTTATGAAAAAGGAACTGAGAGAGTTCTCTTTAAGTGTTTTTCAAACACTCTAAACATGAAAAAAACCCTATTTTTATTTCTTTGGACTCATTAAACAAACATCGAAAGACCCATATGGGAGCGAACCACTCCTTCCTAGGGTTCGTTAAACATACTCTGAGGGACTCATATGAAGGATGAGCTTACAGTTCAAGCATATGTTATCCTCCTCAATCTTGTGTAAAAATAAAGAGGTACTCGTCAGTAATGGTGGACGAAAAATTGGGAAAGAAATGTGTCTAAACCTGTATTCCATGGAAGAGTCACTTTTGAACATGACACCCTTTCACTCACCTTGTGTCTAGGTTGGAAAATCCTCTTTTCTATTGATCAAACTCCTTTATAAGATTACAAATTGGTGTGTGATCCTTGTTGTTGAGTCAGTGTTTCCAAGACTGTTGTCGTGTCATCAATATGTCCAAAAGTAGTTCTATAGTCTATAAAACCTTCTATTGCGTTGTCCATTTCTGCAGTCCTTAAGCCTTCTATTATGTTGGCCATCCCTGAGTCAGTCCTGAGTTATTGGTTACTCTTATCTACTTCAAATCTTGTTACCCATTTCATTTCATTGATGGGGGATACATTAAGGCCCTCCTATGACAAGTCTTTTCCTATCGAATTCAAATCATTATTCAGGAATTAGACTTAGAAACTAATTGTTACCTTGGAACTTGCATGCCTCAATGTCAGGTTTCCTTTATTTTGACAGTGGGTTTTCATTATTGACCCCTGATCGGGAGATACCACCAAGTGTTCAACCTCAAATCATTGATTCACATTCGTTGGATTGTACTAGAGTACCTTGGGAGTCATTAACATTAATGGTGATTTCTCTCGCACTTTTTAACGGTATTCACTAATGATCAATAATCAAGTGGTTTCTACCATGTTCGACTTCAACACATTTATTCACATGGTTAGATTCGTACTATAGAGTGGTGGATATGAAGACCCTAAATATTTTCTCATAGATTTAGGTTGCATTGGACTATATTCAGTTTGTACCATTGCATAGATCCACATTGTATGTCTCGTGGCTATGTTCAAATTTGAGTCTATAACACATAGATCCACAGTGTATTTTTGGTGGCTATGTTTAGATTTGAGTCATAATGGCATGGATCCACAGTGTATGTTTGGTGGCCATGACCTGTATTACTTGAAATGGATCTTCACATGTTGGCATTTATGTTTTGATTCATTTTTATTCTGAGTATGGTAATTCCTACCTTAGTGATGATATATTATTGTACTATATTTCCTTGTTTGTTGGCAGGTTTCTGATTGATTGTCCTTGTTCCCTACACACACTTGACAGAGTATTTCAGCTATCACTCTATTTCTAACTTTATACTTTGGGGTGCTCTCTGTTACACATTATTTTCATCATCCCTATGACTATTAATGATGTAAACCTATATGTTACCTTCAGGGTTAGTAGCCTGAATTCCTAAAGAAAGAAGGGAGAAGAACTTTTCCTGAGAGAAGAAGTTGTGTTTTCCTTTGTAAAAACCCTATTTTGGAGGATTTTTGCAGGCTGCTATATATGCAGGGTGCGGAAATGCCTAATTTCTACACATTTCTTTATATCTAGGGCACGGAGTTTCCGCGGGATGCACTATAGCTAGGGTGCGACGACCTTCATACCTGAGAAAAACGAGCATTTTCTCGATGCTTCTAGAAGGAGAAGCTTCTATGGTGAGGTGGCTTATGAATGGTTTGGATCTTACTTGCTTTCATGATTTAGTGGGATCATCCTAACCTCCTCACATTATCCTCTTCATCTTATAAAAGGAGAGGAACTCTCATGGAGAAAGTTAGCTTGATTGGGTTGGAAATTTCTTGAGCTTGTTAGATTGGTTAGATTGGCTTTGAGCGTTGCTTTGTCAAAATAGATTGTGAGTAGCTATCATATATATGGTCTTAGAATCCTTGGAGCAAGAAGTGTGTGGGAAGCAAAGAATCATTGGAAGGAACCTTACGACATCAAGGCATCTGGTTGTATCTTTCTTCAACATTTAATAATACAGTGGCATGTTTCCTTCTCATAAAATCATTAGCATTTTATTACATGACTCCTTGATCACATGTTTAGATTTTCATTGAATATAATATTGTTTCTTTCACTTTGGCTGGTTTGTGTCATTGCATATTTGACCTCACAAGAGCACTGGAGCAAATCAGGGACAACAAAGATATAAGGAAGCGATATCTAAAGGTATGTCATCCATTCCTTATTTGGTGGTAAATTCAATGACTGTAACTTAGGGAAAGCATCATGTCCTGTCTTGTTTTGTTCTACATCCAAGTGGATATAGGTAGATTATCTTATGTCTGCATTTATCGATTTATCCAATAACAAGTGCATCGAAGGAAACTACGCCTGACTCACCTGCAGGAGAAGGAGGAGATGAAGTAAACCAAGAGGAAGGAGGGGAAGAAGGAGACAGAAAAGATAAAGGCAAAGTGAAACCACTAAAGGATCCCCTTGCAAAGGGTGAGACATCAAAGAAAAGGAAGGTTTCTCTGCGGAAACCCTCAGCACGAAAGAAGGCCCGTGACAATAAGCCCCATTATAAGAATGTGCTCACAGTGGATGATGTAGATCTCATCATCATAGTTGTAGAAGACGCTTCAGAAGATATCCTGCAAAGACATGAAGTAAAGCAAGAAACATTGTATGAAACAATAGAGAAGGAGCTCAGAGACATACAACAAGCTATTAATGTGAGCCGCGTAGTTCCTACTACGCCGTCTTCAACAGGAAGTGTAGAATTGGGGGATGAGCCCACCTAATTATGTAGGATAGTAGATGTCGTTGAAGCTCGACTCCGTCCAGTCTAAGAAGAAAAGGAGCAGGCCATAGAGGCCTTAAAGAAATAAAAAGAGTAGGTCCTAGAGCAACTTTGAGCTGTGAAGAAAGAGAAATACGAACTGAGGGAGATCTTCTAGGAGGAAAAAAATAAAATCTAGAAAGAGAAAGACCAGTTGCTTATGGAGCAAATTTCAATTAAAGAGGCAGTCACTAAATCACTTCACTCTGTGTTGAGCTTGGCACAGGAGGAATAATAGTCAGTCGAGATACAAGTGGGGAAGCTCACTGAGACCATTCAGTAGCTTCAAGCAAGAGTAATGGAGCTATAAATCCAAGCAATGCCGATAAATCTGCAAGAAGTGTGCGATCAGAGGGGAGAAGCTACTAGGAATGCAGTAGAAAGAATCAGGGCACTCACATCAAAGTGTAAACAATTAAGTGATCAAAGTATGTATACCTACGAGTTCCTTGTATAAGATCTAGAGCTGAGGAAACTGGAGGCACAACTTCAGGAAGCGAAGCAACAAGCATCCATCATACAAGCATAGATGAAGCTACTTACTTTTGTTGAGAATATGAAAAGGTCGAAAGAGAAGTGCGTAGTTCAAAAATGGGTTACTTCTATCTATATCAAGGTTATGGAAGTGACACAAAGACTTCAGCCGGTGCATGATGAAGCCTGCATGATTTTTGAAGAATTTGAAGTAAAAGGCTCGCAGCTAGACCAATTGGTTGTGATAGTGGAACAATGCATCGAAGGGCCTATCACCACTCAAGTCATTTAGGAGTTCATCGAGAAGGAGGCTCTAGCAAAGAAGCAAGTCGAGGCAGTTCAAGCTAATCTCGAGGCCTTCGAAGCAGCCCTGCCTACATCTAAGTGACTCAGGATGAGTCACAAGTGAGTCTTGGGGGAATTTTCGCCCTTGACCAAGTTTTGAGGAAACATTGGTTGTGTTTGACCATTTTTGGGACTTCGATAGGCTGGTCGAAGATGGAGCGCCCAAGTGAAGCTAAGAAAGTGGGATCTCACTTGTTTTGCGGGCTTTTTGGGATTTTTAGGGTTTATGTAATAGGTATGGAATGTCATCCCATGGGTTTACCCATGTTTAGGCCTTTTTGTAATGTATAAATAGATAGCTAAGTGATGTAAGTTAAAGTTATATGATGTCTAAGTTGCCTTCATGCAAGAATATGTAAATTTTTCTAAGTGAGAAGAGAAGTTGTTGGATTTTGTGCATACTATGTGTTGATACTTGTAGAGATAAGTGCAAGTCATTGTAAGAGGCTTTGTGCAGACAGAGTATGTAACACTTTGTGTTATCAAGGAGTTGGCTCTGTGCCTTGACCTGATTTTGAGGAAGGTGGACCTAGTGCGATGTGCGCAGATCACTTGTCCAGTGCAAAGCTAAGATCCATGGCTTTGTTCATAGGATAAAAAGAATGTAAGGATATCGAAGACTAATAAATAAGAAGAAGAGTTGGTGGGTGTTGCCCCACACTAGGGTGAACCACATATATCTTGTGTTCTGATGTGGTTTGTGCGATGTTGTTGATGTTGTTTATATGTTTATTTTCTTAGTGATGTTGTTATAACATATAATGAATTCATATGATGTATTTTCTTAGTGTGTAATGATGTGAATGAATGCTAGATATGAGCTGATGCTAAGTGCTAAATTATTGGATGTGCTTAATCTTGATTACTACCGTGCTAATATGTAATAAGGGTTTAACCTGCGATGTGAATAAGGTTAAGGAACTAATGCATGCTTTTGGCTAAGTTCTCTGTCAAGTGTTGTAATCATAGATCTGTGTCCCACCTCGTTTGTAGATGCCTGAGTCCTGTAACCCCCCTGCCTCTACCTTGGGTGAGACTTCATTTGCTTCACAGGTGTTGTCGAAAGGGTCGGTAGTTAGGGTTTTGTGGGTGTGTTGTTGAAGCATTGTATTCCTACTCTCGCGACTCCACACATCAAAAAAATTAGTTTGAAGGTGATTCCACCGGTAGAAGAATCCATAAATTTAAATTTTACTAACGACTCCACTCTCAATGCAGAATCCAACTTGCAAAAAATCAATGATGACTCCACGGTCCAAAGATTAGATTTCTGACAGAGGTATGAAAAGGCATTATGGAAGTAAACAAGTACTTGAAATTGGATTTTTTCCAAGGCATTTTATTGTTTGTTATAAGTTGCTTATGGTCCTTGCCTGAACATGCTAGACATTTTTTTCTTACCTACTGCATGCAAATGATGATCATAATAGTCGTGAACTTTCATATCCTCCTCTTAAGATTATAAAAATATCCCCTCAATTTATTTCTAACCTTGATCAAAATATCCCACCTGAAACATATGATAACTACAACCAAGCTAATAAACCTCATGAGACCAAGTATGATATTTCATATCCTATGCTTGGTTCAACACCCTCCAATATCCATCATAGATACAGAACCTTTAAATTACCCCACATCCTTCATGATTTTCCTCCAAAGTACTATGAGTACCTACCTGTGTTTGATGGGGAACAGGGTACCTACCAAGGTTTTGAGCATTTTATAGATTTGTTTGAGATTGATCACAATGATGTTTGTATGAGGGATTTCTCTCAATCCTTGAAAGGAGATACCAAAGAGTGGTTCAAACATTTTCAACTAGGGAAAATTGGCTCATGGGAATAATTGAAAGGTGTTTTTTCAAAGTTCTGGGGTAAGAATAAATCTCTAGACCTACATCTTACAGAATTGTATTCCTTGAAAGGGAAAAGCACTAAGACCATTTCCGCATTCAGTAGAAGGTTTTCTAGTAATTTTTTTTATCTATTCAAAGAAATTCAACCCACTGAAGCTGCTTCAATGCTCTAGTATGCCACTACTCTTCACCTAGATTTGTCTTTCCTCCTGATGGAAAGGAGACCTGTGACCTTATAGAAAATGTTCAGTGATGCTTAGGAGATTCAACACAATATCCTAGAATGTGAATAGATTCAAAGTGAAAAATTGGGTGTTCCATGACATAAGGATGAATGTGAACAGAAAACATTTGACTGGAATCTTGAACATAAAATTGATGATATAATAAGTCCTTTTGAAGTCTTGAATGCAAATGATTTTGCAGAGGATTATATCCCACTTATTGAAGGGAAAGTTATGTATGCAGTTTCTGATCAACCCCATGATGAGCATAAAGCTTATTGTTTCATATATTCATTTGAAGATGGTCAAGAAGATGATCTTGCAAATCAATTTGTTGAGGAACGGGTTGATGTCCCAAGTTTGTTCTTGTTAGACAATGTAGCAAATCTTATCAATTTGCCTATATATAATCAATATGACGATGATTACGATAATGATCTCACAGAACATCCAAGTGCAATTCCTCTATTAGGAAATGTCCTTCTCCATCAGTATAATGAGAGAAATAATCTTACCTATCACAGTCACAGAGCAGAAGGTACTAAAACAACTAAAGCAATTATTTTCCTTTGTTCTTTTCTTCATTTGAATTGCTGAAAGAAGATTCTAAGGTCACCATTGAAACAAAGGAGAGTATGTTGATGCCAAATCAAACTGATTCACTGAGACAATTTGACAAGAAATTGCTTCCATTGGTCAAAGAGGAATCTGAAAGGGAGTGTGTTAAACAACCTAAAGATATGGAAAGATGTGCACATGACAGAAGTAAAGAAAATGAACAATATTTTGAATCAGGTAAAGGAACCATGCCTCTATGTTTTTCTTCTTTCAGAACGATGAATAAAAATGTTTATAATGTTTCAAATCAGACATCCTTCAAACATGATGTTGAATATCCAAGGTGCAATGGACTTACAAATGAAAACCATCTTCCATTGTGTTTTTCTTCCTTTGATTTTTTGAAAGCGAGTCATTAGGTAACAAAGGAAGCAGGAAAGTCTGACTGCAATAGCATTGCTTTACATAAGAAAATGGTTGTTGATGAGGAATATCAACAACCTTAACATGCGTTAAATGATCATGTGGCTGATTACATGGGAGGTTATTTCAGTTCAGATTTGCATCCTGTGCTCAACCACCAGCCTGAAAATAAAGAAGAAGATGATCAATCAATTTTTGTTAAAGGTCATTTCCTTTCTCCTGAAACTAATGAAGATATGCAACAAGATTTCCATCAAGACAAATTGTTTCAAAGTTTTCTTTCTTCCCCTAAGAATGATGTGGTTGTTAAATATCTAAGTGACCTAAACAGAGATGAGGATTATGAAGTTGCATATATGAAAAATCCAAGAAACGGACAAGGGAATAACATAGAGTTTCAGGAAAGCAACAAGACAGTGCATGCCACTTTCCAATCAATAACAGAGAAAGATGATGAAGAGACAATTATTCTATTTGATTCCTTTGAAATTCATGGTTTTGAAAATACATCCATGAGGACTCTATACTGTGAAATAGTTCATGATGTTAGCTATTCATATTTGCAAGGAGATTATGAACAAGAACTTACTCCCATTAATTCATATGAAAGGCACAATGACAGTCCTCAAAAAATTTCTAGAAGGTTAATAAAACCAAATCAAAACTGTTTAATGAACAAGAGGATAGCCTTGATGCACATAATATGGATGTCATTCAAGGGTGTATTGAATAATTTTTTTTATATGCACGGAAGAGTAGACAAACATGTTGTTGTCGTTGCATGTGAAAGGGTTCTCAGGATTGAAGAAGTAGAGAAAGAACAAAAAACACTTTTGAGGGAAGCCTGTTCTTTTGTCTTAACTCCTAAAAAAGAAATGTTCCCTCATGTGTTTCATGACCCCATGGCATGCTATATGGAGAATCTTTACAATTATAATTTACAGTTGATGGTGGGTTGTAAGCTTAGGAATGAAGGGGATGATAAATCAATGTCAATATTAGATATGGATTTCTTTATACCAGAAGTTTCATTTCAGTTGGAACTATCTTTCGATTCATAAGGTTGATATTCAAAGCAGTTTCAACAGATTTTTCAGCCTTTTGACGAAAATCAACAGGGTGAATCACCTAAAAAGAAGAACGTTGTGGAAGAAATAGAACAAAATTGTTGTTTTATGCATGTGTTGGAGGATCCGTTTGCAGTTTGGATAGAAATGGTGATTAGTCCTAATGTTTTTGAAATCCTAAGATTCAAATTCATATATAAATTCTCGGTTGGGTTATCCATGAACAAGTTTTGGAGTGAGCATGTGTAAAGCCGACAAGCAATGGATAAAATGAAGGTGTGGCTACATTGGCACTTTCATTTCACCTGACTGGCATTTCTCTTTAGCAGTTAGGGTAGGTAGGTGGAAATAAGATTGATAATCAAGAATTTTCAAAATTAGATTCCCAAATAAAGTATTCAGTTAGATTTCAGCAATATATATGGAGTTCAGTCTCTAGGATAGAATAAGGTACACATATGTTGTAAGATCAACCTAATGGATGAGGCACCGGGTCTACGCATTCTTTACTACCTCATACGGAGGGTAACATCCCCAGTTGAAGCCTATGCTATCACTATAATAATTTCTTGGAAGCATAGTCTCAATATTTGGCAGGACGCTAAATCAGTATAAGAAGAATGATAGGTTAGCAAGCAGGGTCATATCTAGAGGGGAGGGCTAAATTTAGTGGAGATATGAGGGCGATAGGATCTAACGGGTCGTTTAAACTCTTGAGGGTAGACTGATAATGAAACCACGGTTTCGTGTTGAAGCTACCTAGTGCCTCTAGATGCATATCAGGGGGAAAAGAGGGTAAGCACAAAACCACTCAACCACACCCCGATGTCACATGTTCTAATATCATCGCATGGGGAAAGAGATGGTCAGTCAAATATCCTCCCGCCACTTGTTTGAGTAATTTTCATCCATGGGATGCCAACTGAGTGCCGCCAGATAACTTATTCGAAGGCTCATCATTCTAAATAGATTGACCGAGCGTGACAAACGATTGTACCTGTAAGTACATTTTTTAGTATTCCATAATTGAAACTCAATGACTAGTGTCATTCGAAACATGCGTTACATTACTTTGTTTTGGGCGATTAATGTTCCCTTTGAGAGCGAGGTAATCACAGGTCGATTCATTCAACTAAGGAAGATAAGTTTATGTTTTCTGCAAACTAGGGAAAATGGATAAGAAAGACCAGGCAGCTTCCAGTGAACCAAGATTTTCAACTAATATGACAAATTCATCATTGAAGAAGAAAGAAAAGTTGGTTGCATGAATATTAGCAATGGAATTTCATACAAATTCTGCAGAAGAGACAAGAGAAAATAAAGAGGTTTGATTAAATCCCATCATGAAGGATTTAATCATCAACGGATATGCAGACGAGCACCTCACGCAAGTTTTCAAGAGGACGCGGAGCAAGCGACAGAAGACAACAATTAAAGCTGAGGTGGTTGAAAGCTGAGGTGGTTGAAAGCGTCAGAGAAAACCAACCTGCTTAGCTTGACACTTTAAAAGAAGAAATTGCTAATCTGAAATAGTTTTCAAGCTAAATTGAGTATGTTTCAGATAATTTTGTAATGATATAGACATGTGGCATTTAGAGAGAAAATTTCAAATATGTTAGTTTTTTAATTATAATGTCCCCTAGAAAATAGGAGTATAGTTGTTGTACGTTACTCCTTCGTTGTAACTGATGTATATTTTTGGTATCTTGGGGAAAATGATTCGTTTTGAATCCAATATGTAGTTTATCTATATATACTATTAAAAATATAAATGAATGGTTGGAATGACCGGAGAGGGGCCTACTCTTGTAGTAGGGGGACTATGTAACTTTTTGGAGCTGAATCAAATATATATATGCATTGTCCTTTAAATTCCCCATGAAAAGATTATAATGGTGGTGATAAGAGATTTTTTTTCTCTCATAATATGTGTTTCTTGTATTCATAAATTCCATTTTCACTTTCTTATGTTCAAATTGGAGAGTTAAAAAGATCAGAATTCATCGTATGATGCTCTCAGCTTAAGCAATTTGAACTATGTGTCTTTCTTCTTAATTGATTCAGAATTCATTTCAGAAATGATCTGATGCAATTATGTGTTTTTTCTTTCCTCTTACACCCTACTTAAATACCATTTACAACTCATATTCAGTGCCTCATTTAACCTTTATCCTCTGGAGAGTTCTACTGGCTAGTCATTGTTTTCATTCACCTTCAAAATTTCAACTCCATAGCCCTATGTGTCCCTCCCTTTCCTAGCCAACAATTTTATAAAACCTCCCAAAACAAACTAAATCTAGCCACCGATTTCCAAAGAAATATCCAGTGACACGAGAGATCCCTCTCTGAGTTGAGAAGGCTAGTGCCCAACTCTAAAGTAGGTTGAAACGATTACCTTTGTCGTTTGTCTATTCAACCGGTTAAAATTTACAGAGTGCTAAAACAACCAATCATTGTCACATACATGAAACTAGATCCACTCTCATCCACATGCAACTCACGCCAATATCACTAAGATCATATCTCAAACCATATGTTCAACATCGCCAAAACATGCCTCTACCAAGCATGTATTACCACATTCCATCACAATATATGTGTCTCAACCAAGTACCAATCTTGTACCATGCATCAACCTATACCTGTCTCATCAACAAGTGCATCAACCATGAACTAAACCTGTATCACCACCTGTACCACAACAAGTGCACCAAACCTATACCGAATCGTTCATCTACCATGCACCTCAATAATCAACACCTATACCATATCATATTCCAACCATTTACATCAACCATATACCATATCATGCATATCAACCGTGTATATCAACCACCTACATAAACCATGTATATCAACCATCTACATCAACAACATATCATATACCATGTATCAATTGTGCACCATAAAGAGTGTCTCAACCATATACCATATCATCCCATAAACCATGTACCATAACATATGCTAAACAAGTAATACAAATGGTGTACTTCAACTAAGTACTGTCACTCACAATCATGACATGTACCATACCATAAGCCTCAAGTATATGTCAAT
Source organism: Picea engelmannii (assembly GCA_009831015.1). Classification (NCBI taxonomy): domain Eukaryota; kingdom Viridiplantae; phylum Streptophyta; class Pinopsida; order Pinales; family Pinaceae; genus Picea; species Picea engelmannii. Next base: position 153,134 of record ML777294.1, on the reverse strand, counting down.
ACCACAAAGATGTGACTTCAATAATGAACCCTAACAACCATATACCAAGTACCATACATAAGAGTGCTTCTCTCTCAACCAACCAACCAACATATACCATTTCCACATATCACAAAAACCATACCAAGAATGCCTCAAGAATTCACCATAGCATAAGTAAAAATCATCATTAAAACAAACATTTAACCATACCAGAACTTTGGTAGATGATATGAACCTATAGAATGTTGACCTGGGAACTTTCTTCATACTTCAGGGACCTAGTACTAACTTCTACTCAAGTTTTCATGAGTTTTTCTTTTACGTGTACTCTACTTATTATTTTACGTCCCATGTATGTACGCACTTTCCTCCACTCCAACCCATGTATGTGCGCACTTTCCTCCACTGCATCCCATGTACGTATGACCTTCCCTCCACTGCAGCCCACATACATTTAAGGTACCAGGTCTATTATATTATCAGAAAAAAATAAATAATGCAAAGAATAATACCGAGATAACAACATAATATAGAAATACTGCAGATATAATAGTGGAACAACAAATTATATGGAACCACAACACCATAATTATACGTTTATTGATAGGAAACAATGTTCATTGGCCTCTTCAAGGGGGAAACCTCCAACAGAGTAGAGCTCTATCACAATAATTCTCAAAACAAGACTTCTCATACCCTCTACTCCTATTTATACTAAATCTATCTATCCAAAAGAACAATTTAAAGGAATATCCTTCTAGGAGCGAAAGCTTCTATTAGGTCTTCTTACATTTGACTTATTCTTCCTTATTGCTAGGAATTATTAATATTTTCCTTTATTAAATGGAGATATATTATTCTACCCACTTCAGGAGTTAGGGAGGTTAGGTCCCTAATATTCCCTCCCCCTTAAAAGCAACCTTGTCCTCAAGGGTTTAGATGAGAAAATTGTTGCAGTATGGTAGGTGGCTCCCAGGTCGCATCTCCAGAGTTGTATCTTTCCACTGGACTAACACTTCCTTGATGGTGCACTGACAAAGAATATGATCACGTTGGTCCAAAAATTCTTGTGGCTGAAACCAAATTGAGCCTTCTTCACCCAAATCAGGAAGGCTAGTTTGAGTTTAGCACTTAGTTCCAATCACCTTCTTTAAGAAAGAGACATAAAAAAAGGATGGATCTTAGAATGACTAGGAAAAGATAATTTATAGTCCACCTGTCCCATGCACTTGAGAACTACATAAGGACCATAAAATTTGGGCGCCATTTTCTGAAAATGTTTGGCCTTGAGTGAAGTTTTCTTATAAGGTTGCGGTCAAAGAAGCACCTAGTCTCCTTTAGAAAATTGACATTCAGAGTGACCTTGATCTTCTTGTTGCTTCACGTGATTCTTATCCTTGACTAAATTCGCTTTGAGGGTACGAAAAATATCCTCTCGAACTGTAAGTGTTTGATCAACCTCTTGGACATTCAAGACACTTGGCATGTAGGAGAGAGTGGAAGGTGGATTTTTTCCATATAGTGCTTCAAAAGGATTCGTGCAAGTAGTTGTATGGTAAGAAGTGTTGTACCACCATTCAACTAATGGTAACCATTGAGCCCATTGATTTTTACTTTTAGAACAAAAACACCTCAAATATGTTTCCAAACACTTGTTGACAACTTCAGTTTGACCATCAGTCTGGGGATGATAGGTTGTACTAAGATACAATTGGGTTTCCTATAGCCTGAATAGTTCTTGCAAAAAATTGTTGGTGAAAGTGGGATCTCGGTTAGAAACAATTGAATGAGGAATTCCATGAAGCATGAAGACATGATCCATGAAATGTTGATCCATGTTGGATGCGGTAAATGGGTGTTGAAGAGCATAGAAATGAGCATACTTGGAAATATGATCAACGACCACCATAATGATTGAGTTATTGGTTGATTTAGGTAAGCCCGCAATACAATCCATAGATATGCCCCTCCAAATAGCGAGTGGAATTGGAAGTGATTGTATGGTTCCAGGAGGTTTTATTATTTCTCCCTTGTTGCATTGACAAACATCACATTCGGCCACAAAAGTTTGAATGTCCTTTTTCATACTGTCCCAGAAAAAAGAACTTCTGAACCGGTCATAGGTTTTGGTAAGACCAGAGTTCCCAGCTATGGGTGTAGCATGAAACACAGAAAGAACCATGGATTTTATTTGTGATTGTTTACTTAAATACAAATGACCTTTGTAGTGAAGCTCTTTATTGTTCCAAGAGTATTGTAACACCCTAGATTTTGATCCCCCATATTAAATAGTGTAGTGTTACATTTTTGAGAGGCCAGAGTTCCCAAACAATTATGAAAAGACCAGTGTGCATAAGAAATGTAATGTTTTGATCATTATTAATAATAGATACATCGTTGGATGCTAGACGGAAAAGGACTAGATTTATAGGGGGCTATGATTCCACAAGCGAGGGGGTTTGAGGGGATAAGTGATTATTTATTTTATATTACCCATTTTGTGTAATGGGGGTGGGGGAATTGGTTACATGAGCTCTTATGGGGAGACCAAGAGATTATTGATCCCCACAAATTACAAAAACCCATCCCTGGTATGTGGAAGGGGTTCTCCCATTGGAAATTATGATGTTATTGCTAGTCGCATCACGCGTTCATTCACCCGATTTGTTCACTGTTCATCCTCTGTCGTGGGGTATTCACTACATTCTCTTATGTCACTCACTCATCTTTCCTCATTTGTGTGTCTTGTCTTGGTAAAGGAAGAGGAATTGTTGATCAACAACCACAATTGTTGGTTGTATATATTGTTGGTGTAATACAACCATGATGTGAGGCTTACATGTCTAAGATGCTTGGCATGTGTTCAACTTTGATCACAGCTGCAAGTACTGAGAGTCTCAGCATGGATATTTTGGACCAACTGCAATGGATCCCTGGAAGGAGATGGAATGCTTGAGGGATTGTGTGGCAGAGAAGGGTGGAGGTCCATTCTCTTGGGTGGTGTAGGCTGGATAGAAGAAAGTCGGGTACTTGGATTGTTATGAGTGTCAGAGAATCCTGTGAGATCTTGAGTGTTGACTGGTTTGGGAAGCCAAGTAACACTTTGGAACTGTCCTTGTGGAATCATAGCCTTGTCTCGGGGGTGACATTGTTGTTGAGACTTGGGACAACAATGTCTACAGTTGGGTGGAATATCCTTGGTCTGCATCCAGTTTGTGTCTTCTTTTATAAAATCTAAGTGCTCTTTGTTATGGTTTTTTTTTCTTGTGTATTTATTTCCGCTGCGTATAAAATTTATACCTGAGATTGTACCTATAATATGCATTCTTTCTAGTTAATGTTGTGTGTGGTATATTTTGCATGTCTTCTATGTTGTGTTATGAATCTTGATCATTGCATGTATGTATTTCATGCTTCTTTATTAATTAATTATTATCAAAGATTTGAAATCAGCAAGGAGGTGCATTCTTGGTGTGGTATGATCATCCTGTGGGAGCTTGGGTATGTTACAGTACGGTAACAGAGTAGAATTATAGTGGTGTTTCCCAGCTTGGGTGGCTGGGGACATTCCAAATTAGTATCAGAGCTTCAGGTTCAAACATTGAACTATTACAGGCTAGAACAACTACGAATCAGGATGATTCACTATCACGAATTTTAAATATGTTTGTGCTAATTTGGGAAAATTGGTGGAAGAATTTGAGTGAAATCCCCCAAATTAGCGAATGGATCTCATTTTGAATGATTCCAGTATTGTCTAAGAAGTTAATGGATTTGAAATGCGGGTTGCAGAGCCAAATTTGAATTAGAAGGTTGAAAATTTTGAATTTTAATGGTCATTATAATGTTGAACAAAGTTTGACGAAATTACCAAATTGACGGTTGGGATTGATTCAGAGATTTGAAAAACGAGGAACATTGATGGTTCATATTCATTTAGGTTGTTTGGGGAGTTGGATAAAATCGATAGTAAACATCATCTTTGACAGGAGATCAACAACACAGATTCACCTTTGATTTTGTCAAAAATTCTAAGTGTGGAATTTTTCCAACAGAAATCGTTGATGGCCAATGGTCAGGGATCGGCCAGTTTGGTGAAGGGTTGAAGATTGACCAAAGAAAATCATCGATCATCGATGATTGATGGTTGGGGATCAGTAGATTTAAGGGAAGTTTTTGTTCCTGGTGAAGAAAATCTTTGAATGCCAATGACCGATGGTGTAACTTCCCCCGAACACCCTCATTGGGGACATGCCACTACTTCAAAAGAAAATTGCTATGAAACCAGATTGTAACATACCCAACCACCCAGGTTGGATCATGCCACTTGAAAATATCATTCTCTGTCCAAAATATGATATGGATATATATCTAATGCAAATTTTAACAGACATAAACATTCTGCTCATACATAGATTCAAGTGGAAGTGATAATAAACACATACAATTATGATAAACTTCAGACACATACTTAAACACAGCATGTAAAATTATACAGGAAATACTCATAACATTATAGAACATGTGAAATGTACACATCATACAATTAACATAGAATTGGTACTTATCATTTTATGAAAAGACCACCGACTACGTGGAGACCTTCCACGAACCTCCTGGCCTTAGACCACACTACTCCAAGCTATCAGCAGTGGGTCACCCCCAAGATGGGACTAAACTCCACACAGGGCAAAGTAAATCTTAGGCTAGGCTGAGACTATGAAAATATGCACAATGCAATAGGAAGGATTCCCTCTAAGGAGCCTACTTATGCCCATTGATCACAAACTCTCATTCCCCACATGCATGTCCCACCCTAGGAATATACACCTTCATTGTTCCACAGCCCATCACATGCTCCACTTCCCTTCCATGGATTCAGCAACAAGCCATATCAAGAATTACCAGAGCTCTGTAGTTTTTTTTTCCTCCCTCCAGGAGAAATCACTTCCCCATCAACCTCTCTCACCTAGAGAGAGTTGCTCATAGGCCTGAAAACCTGCTTCTTCAACCCACGGGCCTGACAACCCGCCTCTTCAAACCATATTCCTGATAACCTGCTTCTTCTTTCTAGCTCGTAAGTCAACCAAGTAACCACAGTATAAAAATCAAGTAAGGCAAGGTGCGGCTCAGCAAATTACAGAGGTTCGCGATTGCAGAGGGTTTAACAATGGTGGAAATGGATGACTGTGTGTCTTCTCAGTGCGTGAGTGAATGGGAAGGGTGGAAATAATGGTGAGAGAGAACCCCCACAATGATGGAATTCCCCACATAAACTTGCATGTGTCATGAGTGACACTTGTCTCTCTAGGAGCTCGCTCCTCTCCACTTGGGGTTTGTTCCTCTCCCCAAAGGAACTTCAGATAACATGAAATACATTATAATATCCCTTGGGTTAATCCCTCAAGCTTAGCCCCTTTTTCCTAGCCTCTCACCTCTCGTCCCTTTCCCTTCCTAGTGGAGATTAGTCCCCCATAACTCTTTATTTGTGGTTGGTCTACACACAACGATGTATTTTTATTAATTATCTACATAATCACATATACAAGAATAGGCTCATTGGCCTTGGCATCTAGGATCTCCAACCTAATGAACACATAATCCTCCCAACTTATAAATACTTGGCTCACTAGCCTATGAACTTCATTAAACATCATTACAATTTAGCAGGGGCTTGGCCTTGGGGTATTACAATCCCCTCCCTTTATTTTTGCATGGTCCTCAGTGTAACTCTTTTACATAACATCAACAAGATTTTTAAAAAATTTCAAAAAGATTTGGGTATTCTGCCTGCATAGCATATTCATGCTCCCAATTTTTGTCCTCAGTACTATACTAGTTCCATTGGACCTTTACAAGCGCTATGGATCGATTCCAGAGTTGTTTTATTTTTCGGTCCAGAATGCGCATTGGATGCACTTGAAAAGAGATTTCTTGCTCCACCTGAATCACATTCCAATCAATAACATGATTAGCATTAGGTATATATTTCTTAAGCAATGATACATGGAATACATTATGTATAGAAATAGATGCAGGTAATGCAAGCATGTAAGCTACTAGTCCAATCCTCTCTAGGATTTCAAACGACCCACAATATCCGTCTCCCAACTTGGAATATTTTCCTAACTTTAGATAACTTCTATTGGCCTTCACTTTCAAGAAACAATGATCACCCACTTTAAATTCCCTATTATTTATGCCTTAATCAACATAGATTTTCTACCTGTCTTGGGCATCCTTTAAATTCTCTTTAGTATTCAACATTTTCTCTTCTATTTCTCTGAGAAACGTTGGCCCAATCACTACTTTGTAAGTTGGGTTGTCCCATCTTACTGGGGTGTTTTACTTTCTTCCATAAAGTGCCTAAAATGGGCTCATCTTTAGTGATGCTTGGTACCCATTGTTGTAGGAAAATTCTACCAAGTGTATGTAATATTCCCATTTAGATGTTTTGTCCATCACATACATCATTAGCATATCCTCTATCACTTGGTTCACTCTTTTTTTTCCCATTAGATTCGGGCTGATAAGTTGTGATGAAGGTCATATTTGTTTTGAACCCTTTGAATAATTCCTTCCACAACTTCGAGGTAAACTTTGGGTCTCTGTCGGACACAATTGTCTTGGGTATGCCATGAAAGTGTGATACTTCCCTCGTGTAAATATTAGAAACATTGGTTTCCTTATGAGTAACCTTCATATGAATCAAATGGGCAGCGTTAGTAAGCTTATCCACCACCACCATGATATCATCATGATGCTTGCTTGTTCTGGGAAATTTGGTGATGAAATCCATTTTCACCACTTCCCACTTCCCCTCAGGAATGGGAAATGGTTGCAGCAACCTAGCTAGGTGTCTATTCTCAACCTTGACCTTCTGGCACTCCAAACATTTAGCAATGTACTCAACAATCTCCTTCTTCATGCCTCTCCAATAATATTGTCTCTTGACTGCTAAAACTATTTTTTGATATGATGGGTGTCCAACGTAAGGTACATTATGCATCTCTTTTAAAATCATACTCCTCAATTTGGGAGGATTGGGTACATAAATTTTGTTCCTGTACAAGAGAATTCCATGAATTCCCAATTCATAATCTTCAAATTTATGTTCCATTTTACCTTGCTGCAATTTTTTTATTAACTCCACGTACTCCAAATCTTCTTTTGCAGCCTCATAAATTCTTCCTTTAAGATCATTTTGATACATGCTAATGGTTATAGAATGTAGTTCATGCACTCTCCTCCTGAGTTCATTTTCCACTTTCTTCTCCTTTCTTTTCATGTGCTTAATATCAAAGTCATACTCACAGAGGAATTCCAACCATCTGTTTTTCATAACATTCAAAGTTGGATGATCAAACAAATATTTCAAACCATTATGGTTTATCCTCAGCTCAAACCTCTTTCCCATAAGGTAGTGCCTCCACTTATTCAAGGCATGCACTATGGCAGCCAACTCCAAATAATGAGTGGCATATAGCCTTTCATGCTCCTTCAATTTTCTGGATTCAAAACATATCACAAACTCATTTTGACTAAGGAATCCACCAAGTCCTTCTTTGCATGCATCTATTAAAACCATTAAATATTCATTTCAATCAACAATCCTTAGAACTGGATCATTGGTTAACAATTTCTTCTATTGTTGGAAGCTCTTTTCACATTCTATTGTCCATTGAAACTTCACCCCCTTCCTTTGCAAGGAAGTGATTGGGTGAGCAATGCTCGAAAACCCTGCAATGAAGCTTTTGTAGTAGCCAGCTAGACCCATGAAGGATATGAATTTTTTCACATTCTTAGGTGTTGTACACCCTTTAATGGCCTCAATATTTCCAAGGTCCGCTGATATCCCTTCTTCAGATATGATATGCCCCAAATAGTGAATTACATTTTGATAAAATGAGCACTTGCTCAATTTGGCATATAGTTGGTTTTCTCTTAACACTTTTAACATCATTCTCAAATGATTCTCATCTTATTTTTATGACCTGGAATATACAAGGATGTCATCAAGACAATGAAAAACTTGTCTAAATATTCCTGGAAAACACCATTCATCAAACACATGAAAAAAACTGGTGCATTTGATAACCCAAATGGCACCATTGTGAACTTGTAATGACCATACATTGTCCTGAAGGTGGTTTGTTGGCCCTTGACCAAGTTTTGAGAATCCTTGGTCATTATTGACCTATTTTGGGACTTCGATAAGATTTCGAAGGTGGAGCGTAAGTCGAAGCGGAGATCGTGGGATCTCAGCCCCTTTTTAGGGTTTTTTGTGTTTTGGGCTATGTAACAGGTATGAGAATGATAGCCCATGGGTTTACCCATGTTTAGGCCCTTTTTATAATGTATAAATAGAATTCTAGGCAAGGTAAGAAGAAGGAAGGTATTTTTGGTACCTTGCTAAGTGCTAAGTACTAAGTGAAAGTGTAGATTGTAGATGCTTCGTGGATACTATGTGAGACTTGTAGAGATAAGTGCAAGTGATTGTAAGAGACTAAGGAAAGGATTTTTGTTGTAACTCATGGGAGGAATATCTAGCGAAGTGCATGCAGATATCTTGTCCTTTATGGAGTAAGATCTCATGGCTCTGTTCATGTAGAAGATTGACAGAAGGCAATAAAGAAGAAGAAGAGTTGGTGGACATAGCCCCGGGCTGGGGGTGAACCATGTAAATACTGTGTTGTGGTTGCTTTTTGCTTTATGGTTGTTCTCTTGTTTATGTGATTAATTGCTTAGTGCACTGATACATGCTTAGACAAATCTAATATGATAGCTTAGTATTGAATAATTTGAATGAGTGTTAGATCTAATCTATGTAGATGTGCTTAGTGCTTGAATATATTGGATCTGTGTGAATACTGCACTGCTCTGTTATTAGGGTTTATCTTTGTTGTAAACTAAGGCTAGATATTAAGTAACCCTAGCTGCTAAGTGATATGTTAAGGTGTTGTAATCACATATCAGTGTCCCAACTAAGGTTGCAAACATATGAGTCCTGCAACCACCACTACATCTACCTCAGGTGAGACTTTATCTGCTTCGCAGGTGTTGCCGAAAGGGTTGGTAGTTAGGGTTTTGTTGGTGCGATCTTGAGAATTGAACCTTGGGTCTTCCCTGTGCCAACAAATGGTTTTGTTGTTGGGACCTAAAACTCTGATTGTTGGTAACTGAAGAAAAGAAAGCTCTATGCATAGATTTGTTTCCCTAGTGCGTAGTATTCTACTTGACCTGTAAATCTCTGTGCTAAGAAGAAAAGTCAGATCTGAAGAAAAGAGGTAAGATATTGAATCTTTGTTCTCTGATAAAGGTAAGAACAATGAAATTTTTTATTGAAAAGGTAAGAAAAGTGGAAATTTTTATTTCAAAAGTATGGATCTAGGTATGTTTGATAAATTGTGTCCTAGCTTGAAAAATAGGGCACAGCTAGATGAAAGAAGGTTTCATATGAGTAGATATGATAGAAATAATGAAAGATATGTTATTCCTATTTATAGAAAGAATGTGTGGACTAACAAACGGATGCAGGACCCTAGAAAGAATTTTTTGTAGGATAGCTACTATGATCCTAGTGTGCAGTGCAGGAAAGGCTAAGGATCATTTAAAAGAGAAAGAAGACTAACCCTTTGTTATATTTGCAGAAGACTGGGACATCTTGTTAAGGAATGCCCTGGTAAAAGACCTAGTTGTCTTTGTTGTCAAGCTATGGATCGTGAAGTTTTGGATTTCCCTAGAATGATTGCTAAGGTTGAAAGAATGAATATGAGACAAGAAAACCCTGATGAAGATCAAGAAACTGATACCATGGAAGAACCCTAGAAAGAATCAAAGAATGTATTGCTACAAATGAAAGAAATCATGAATGATCACAGAAATATCAACTTATCAGAGAGCTTAAAAGAAAAAAAGTGCATAGAGACAAGAATAGGATACTTCGACATTCACTGTGTTATGGATGAAGAAACACAGTTGAATATCATGACAGAAAGGACTTGGGAAATTTTAGGAAAGCCTATTATGATTCCTTCATTAGGGGGAATAGGATTATTTAGAGGAAAGTTGATAACCCTAAGTGGAAGACTCACCCAGATACATATGAATGCTCATGGAACTTTGACAGAAGAAGATTTTGGTTTGTTAAATTTATTGAGAACAACACCCCATTTTCTATATTACTAGGAAAAACATGAATTGAGAAAGATCAGGCCAGAAGAAAAGAAGAGGAAGTCTTAGAACAAAAGAAGAAAGAATTAAAAATTTTCATCACTAGGAGGATAATGCACTTGATTGAAGAACATGTGAATAGATCAAAGCTATTCAGAACAATAAACTTGGATGTCGAAGTGGAAACAACATAAGAAGGCTCACCAAAGAGTAGAGAACCTACCCTAGATAAATAAGAAGTATTGGCTTTGAACCCTACACAATACCATCAACAGCGCGAAGTTACTATGCTAAAAGGAGATAAGAAATATAATAGAAAGAGGAATACCGAGATAAATATTACAAGGAAGAAGGCTAGAAATCTTAGTAAGAAGAGAAAAAAGATAGAAAAGTTGTAGAAGGTTCCAGAAGGGACTTCGCAAAAGGAAGGTTTGGAAAACTGGAAATTCGTCAGGATATCAGAAGAGCGCAACATGGCACTTTGCCATAGTGAAGAAATATAGCCGTTGAAAGCATTGTAACCGTTAGCCCGATGCCCCGAATGGTTAGAACAATAGTTATGGCCCGAAATCTCACCATCGGACCATTGGGACTATGTTGCAACAGACAGAACTTCATTGATGAAGGCGTCTCATCCGTTGGAGAGATCTGTTACATCGTGTTTACTTATTCTGTCAATTGTTACACCAAGAACACTTTTTTGAATTGTATCCAAACCAACCCATTACTACCACGCTTTGTTTATTTATATCGACACATGTTCTATTGCTTTGAGCACTCATTCATCCACCTAAGTTATCCAATCTAAGCATGCATTTCAGATGAGATCAACGCTACAGAGAAAGTTTTCGAAGAAGTTATATTCGACTTTATCTCTGAGAAGGTGATGTCCATCTGAATTCAAGCTTCATCGACGAGAGGAGTGTAAGCCTCCCAGTCGATTGCGCGAGGATCCAGACCATCCTGACCTATAGCAGAGAAAAGAACCAAGCATAAAGATGACTTAGCGAATGCAAAGTTAATCTGGACTATCCTTCTCGACTGCATCCTTCCTTTTTCTAGCGCAGTGAGTTGTGATAGTGTCCCAAGAGACCTTGATTACACCATGGTTACTGCATACTTCTCGAAGGGGATACGTGCAGTTATAGGTGAGTTTATTGAAGGAACAAAATTCATAACACATGTGCCAAGTACCTTATTTATTGAGTACCATGACCATAGGAGAAGAATAAGGTTTGGTACTGGGGAGCACAACACCCACTTGGAGAAACTCCTGCACTATTTTCTCAATTTCAATCTTTTTAGAAAAGGGATGACGATAAGGGAAAACATTGGGAGGAATACTGCGAGGAACAAGGGGGATGGAATGATCATGAACACCACGAGAAGTTTGAAGTCCCTGAGGAGTGGGAAAAATATCTTGATGCTTGGAGAGGATAGCTTGGAGGTTAGGATGCACAGAGGGTGTCTCAACTACTTAAATGGAAGGGAGTTGAGAAATAATATTGGAGTGACCTTTCTTGAAAATATTTTTGATGTGATGGGAACTAATGATCTCAGGAGAACTGGATTTGAGCCATTGGAATTGATATTTTTTTCCCTCTTGTTGGAATTTCATGGTTAATGCCTTCAAATCCATACGAATGGGACCCAACATGTGTAACCATTCATCACCGAGCACAATGTCACAACCTCCCATGTAAATGGTAAACATATGAGATTTCAGTTAGTATTGTCCAATTTGAAGACGTAAATTTTCACAATGCCCACAACATTTCATGGACCCACCATTGGCTATCATTATTTGAAAATTATTGATGAAACGAACATAGAAATTTGTTTCCTCGAAAATGTGATGACGAATAAAATTATGGGTGTTACAATTTTCAACAAGGATGATGACTTTCCTATGCTTAATATATCCAATGAGCTTGAGGGTTTGTGGAGCAAAGAATCTAGTGAGGGCATGCAAGGAAATGAGTGGGTCAACTTCAGGTGGGTCAGCGGGCTACTGGGTAGTATTAGGAAGGGAGGTCTCGTCAATAAGGGGAATTGTCGCATATTCTTCAACAACATCTTCTGAAATGGCCATAAAAGTTTTTTGTTCCTTACACTTGTGCCCCGGAAAATATTTTTCATCAAAATTATATAAAAGACCCTTGAGTTTACGTTCATCCATTTCATCCCTAGTTAATTTCTGGACTTTGATGGGAGTGGCGGGGGTGCAGGATTAGTGGATCGAGGAAGAGGAACAAAAAAGTGTTTTGTGTTCTGGGAAAAAACAACTTGTTGGGCCTCTTTGGAACATTTAGTAGATTCCAACTAAGTCTGAGGGTGGGCCATGAGAACTTGGGCTTGGATTTCATCCTTTCGGCCACCAATAAATAATTCTCAGAAGAACGCATCTAACATGCCCTCGGTTCGAAAGGAAAAATGCTCAAAAGTATGTATAAAGTCTTCGATTATGCCTTACTATTTCAAATTGGTCAAATGATTGAGATAGTGGGTATCAGTGTCAAAGCGGTCATAAAGATCAACAAAAAACTAGGTCCAGGCAATATACTCTTGACGTGAATTTTTACATCATTTCCACCATTTCCAGCATTCAGGATCCAGATAGAGAACAACATAGAAAAGTTTGGCCAAATTATCAGTAATTCCATGTAGATAGAAATAATTCTCCATTTGAGTGACCCAACTCGTGGGATCGGAGCCATCAAATTTATTGACCTCAATGTGGGGAAGACGGGGATCACGATGAAAGGATTTGGATTGAAAATGCAAAGAATGAGAGGAATCAACACCATCTGGTTGGTCCGAGGAGGAAGGACCCGTATTTCAGTTCAACAATTGGTCAACAATAGACTGGAGGGTGTTAAATTGGTTCATGAATTTTGCATCCATGGTGTCAAATTGTTGATGGACTTGGGTCTCAAATTTTTTAAGGAGGGAATTGGTAGAGCCAATTAGATACATCACTTGTTGGAGGGATTCCTTGGTTTGATTGATGGAAGCTTGTATGTCTTGGTTTCGAGTGTTGGCCATCTGTAGATGGGGAGTGTTGGTAAGGGGAAATCGGTGGGTGGTATCACAAACAAGGAATTATAAGTGATAGGTACCACTACTATCAAGGCGATAAGGGGAATCTAATGAGATAGGTGGAAAAATAGGGATGTTGGGAAGGGGTTGGGTCCACTGGAAAAACAAAGGCTAAAAAATGAAAGGTATGAATGTGATCAGTGCGACAAGGGGAATCCAATGGGATAGGTCCCAAATAATTGTGCTTGGCGGGAGTTATACTCCAATATAAAGAATATTGCAGTGGTGAAATGTTTAAATTCTTAATAGGAAGAAATGTGTAGTAATTTCGCAACCTGAATGAAGGAGATAAGGTTGCATGGCAATAGATCTTGTATTTTCTATTTTTGTTTCCATCCCAAGGGTTAGGGTATTCATGGTATCTACAGAAAATGGTTTTCCCTATTCTATAGCTCTCTGATATACATGTGGAGTCGAATAGTAGTACTTGGCCTAATATCTCAAGGCACCAACTAAGTAGGCTAGAAAATTCCCTTAATCATACTACACGACTACCCAGGTACTAGAGAGTATCTTCTTGAGTGTTGTTCTCAGTGACACTATAGAAGTCAAGAGGTCGATCGGTTTATCTACTAAGGGCTTCAAGAGAGCTAGGTCGATCTGTATACAGGTGTTATTTCATGCACTACCACTCGAAGGAGTATCAACAAGGGTTACAAGGGTGGCCAACAATGTGTGCTTGAGTACCCCTTGTATTTCATGCATGTATTATTCCCCAACCATGGATTTATGCAATGAATGATAGATGTTTGTAGTTTTAAGATGCCAGAATATGTCTCCACTCTAAAAACATTTAACCCACAATGTTCTACCAAGGAATGTGCTCTGATACCACTTATAAGGTACCAGGTCTATTATATTGTCACAAAAGAGAAATCATGCAGAGAATAACACCGATATAACAATAGAATATTGAAATGCTACAAAGATAACAACGGAACAACAAATTATATGGAACCACAACACCAGAATTATACCTTTATTGATATGAAACAATGTTCACTGACCTCTTCGAGGGGGAAACCTCTAGTAGATCAGAGATCTATTACAATAATTCTCAAGACAAGACTTCTCATACCCTCTACTCCTATTTATACTAAATTTATCTATCCAAAAGAACAATCTAGAGGAATATCCTTCTAGAAGTGGAAGCTTCTATTAGGTCTTCTTACATTTGACTTATTCTACTTTATTGTTAGGCCTTATTAATATTGGCCTTTATAGCATGGAAATATATTATTCTACCCACTTGAGGGGTTAAAGAGGTTAGGTACCTAATAGTACACCTCAAAAACTAAGGTTTTTATCAAATTATGCAACTCTGAAACTTTCTACCCTTCACACCTCTGCCACCTAAGAAACGTGTCACCACATTCAACCTCATATTTGAGAATGATGATTACCTTTCTTAGGAGCAGTATCTTTTTCCTTCTGCTTCTTAAGTCCCTCAAGAATGACGTTTCCCAGGTTGTTTTGTTGAATTGCTTGTGCCATAAGATCGAAATGTTTCTTCATGCATGTGGATTCTTCATGATTCGGCTTATTGCAATAAGTGCATTGATTTCCCTTCTTCTTCTTCTTGGAATCATAAGAATCTTTGGAACCTGACGAATTGTTAAAGGGTTTGGAATATCCCTTATTATTTTTATGTTTCTCCTTCACATCATGTTTGGATGATCCTTTTATATCATGCATGGTGAGTGCATGTCCTTTGGGATCCTTGTTTAGGCCCATATGAATGAGTTTTTCCTGGGCATGTGTGAGAGAATCAATGATTTGATCGATGGTAGGCATATTCCAATTTGTTCCCATGAGATACCTTCCTGAATGGAAATTGGAAACGTAGACAACATATTATGGTCCTAGCTTGGCCAAGACTATTATAATAAGTCGGTCCACTTGTTTAGACATATCAATACCACAAGATGCTAACATCAATATCAAATATTTAAACTTCGTAAATAAATCTTGTATATTATCAAAACTTTTAGGATCCAAAGTATTCAACTCTACCTCAAGCATATGACCTCTCATCTTATCTTTCTTTCCAAAGAAACTTTCCAAGGTGGTCCAGATCTCGTATGGAGTCTTTCATGCGTCAACATGAAACCATAGATCAGTTGAAATCAATTCAAGAATAAGTCATGCGGATTCATCCTTTTGGTTTTCCCATCTCATCTTCTCAATTCTTGATGTAGGTTTTGTTTATGTCCCCATCGTCAAGTTGTACAGTCCTTTCCTTCTAAGTTGGAATTATGCATTGGGATTCCAATCAAAATAGTTTTATGGTCTGAGGATTACTAGCAATTTTGACTTTATAATAGGTGTCCTATCCATCTCTCTCAATGTTTTTGATAACCACTAAAAATTTACTCTCAATATGAAAGTGAAAAACTAAGAAATCACAACAGGAAGGGCACTTTAAGTGAAAATTCATATCAGTTTCAGGAGACAATCTTATGACTTCCTTTCTGAGAAAACGGTGAGGAATCTCGCCAAACGATTGAAAAACCACTTGTAAAATGGGTCGATTTACTTCTCTTCCAAGTCGTTTCCTCAAAAATTTAATATTTTGGGAGAAATCATTGCAGAAAGGTATGACCAAGGATTCGCATCAGTTTCAGGAGGAGATCTTTCGACTTAATTTATGAGAAAACGATGAAGAATGTATCCAAAAGGTTGAAAACCCACTTGCATAATGGGTCTATTTACTTATATTGTGAGTCGTTTCCTCAAAAATTTAATATTTTTGGATAAATCACTGCAGAAAGGTATGACCATGGATTCATATCAATTTCAGGAGGCGATCTTCTGACTTCTTTCTGAGCAAACGATGAAGAATTTCGCCAAACAGTTGAAAACCCACTTGCATAATGGGTTGATTTAATTCCCTAGTAATTTTTTTCCTCACAAAATTAACATGTTTGGAGAAATCACTTCCGAAAGGTACAACCACGGATTTTTCTCGTCGAAAATCTGATTTTCCTTCTTCTCTGGCTTGTCTAGATTGCTCCAAGCAGCATAGCTTTGATACCATGTCAATGTTTCAACGAAACCTACATAGGATATCTATATAAAGCAAGTACAAACAAATCTTATAAATAAAGGAAGAGAGATTCAATATGGAAGAATGATAAAACATATTCACACTACTCCAATGAGTCGATGATTGATACATAGATGATGATCAATATGATTCAATGAATGAGTGGAATACACTCGTATATAGGAAATAACATTCCATAATAGCATAATTCATGCATGCATAATAGCATAATAGTGATGATCTAAAATAGAACTAGTTAGTTAACTCCCACTGAACTAGTGTGCCGAAAATAAAAATTTCTCCAAGAGAAGAGATAGTCAAAGAAATTCCAAAGGGGAATGCGTCAGACCTGGATGGATTAATAGTAGGATTCTTCCAAAAAGGTTGCAACATTATATGAAAATATCTTTGGGTAGTCGTTGAAGAGTCCAAAACCTCTATATCATTTCCACAGGCTTTCAATGCCACCTTCCTGACCTTGATTCCAAAGGAAATAGACCTCCCCTAACCTTGATGGGTTATAAAAGTATTAAAATAATCCCCCTCATGAGTTCATACTCTTCAATAATAAATATTTATGCAATTTCTATGTATGCACACCTCCCCATAAATAATATTGAAATAGTATTAAGTAATGCATGTCTTGAAGGGTTGGTCGTCGAAATCCTTGGTAACTCCCAACGACAATATTCAGTTCAGTCCTGACCAACCTTTAGCTCACTCCCATGATTTTATTAAAATAATTAAATACCACTCCTCCCAAGGGTGCACATTTTTCAAAAATAATATCAAAATATCCTCCAAAGAAAATTTATCCAAGGCATTTTTATCATGGTACTTGGTGGTAAGGGAGGTGGTAAACCTTAGTAACTTATCCAGAAATGATGTAGGCTTCCCACTCCAACTCACACTCTTGAAGACATAGGATTCCCATGGGATTTAAATAATATTGAAGTATTGACACTTCATGTTTTCCCACAAATATATTATAATAACCCTCCCAAAAGAATATTTAAATAATGCATGGTTCATATGGGTTGATCGTTGGAAGGTTGGGTAAGGGAGGTGGTAACTAAGGGTCTTATGGTAAGGGAGGTGATAGGTCTTGTAATTTCTTTGAAGACCAAGACTCTCGATGAAACACTCTCATGAGCTCTCTCACAAGCTAGGACGAAGACCATTGAATATCAATGTAATAAGGTTGAGATTTATTTCCTTGTAGCTTAGTCTTGGGGCATATTAAAATAATATTTATAAAGTTTCAAATGTGTTATGGAGGAGGGGAGGAGGGATTCCATGAAAATAGGAAGGATTCCTTAAAAATAGGGAGGTGTGTCTTAAATGTTAATTTTTCATTGGAATTATCATGTCATAAATGTGAGGACCAATGAGAAGAAACTTGGGGAAGGTCTCATAGGATATTGTGTTGATAAAAGGTTAAATAAAAAAATCAATATGAAATTAAATCAGATGAGAAAAATAAAAAGATTGTGTACAACCTAAGACTTCGGTGATAATAAAGGAAAATGAATTAAAATTAAAATTAAAACGAAAACGAAAAAAAGAAATGAATATATATAAACAATAAAAATAAAAGTCAAATTGTTTTTTAGTTTTACTAATATATAAGAAAAATAAGTATGTACAGCAAAACAAATCATTTAACAAATAGTTTGTTTATCTAACACAAATGTAAAAACATATTTACCCCATGTAAAAATAAATATCTAAAGTGAACTTAGTTTTCCCCTATGTAAAAATAAATATATAATGTAACTTCAGGGGAAAACCATGGGAAAATACCATGTGGAAATAAACCATGAGGTTTTTCCAAAACCAAGGGTAAAATAGAAATAAATAATAAATAATAAATATAAATATAAATTAATTAATTAAAAATTAAATAATATATATATAAAAAAATTAAAAATTAAAATACAAATTAGTAAATTAGGAAAAATTACACCAAAGTCAAGGTGCCATGCCCCTCATGGTTCAATCGATCAATGTTATGCTAGTAAGGGTTCCACAACTAGGGGCCAAAATTAGGAATAAGGCATATTAGGTAGGTTTTGAGAAACTAGGCAACAAGGAGAGTAGCTATGTCATATGGAGATTGAGAACATTGTGATTCAGTTGTGACGAATAGAAAGCGGTGAAGGGAAGAAGATGACACTTCATGTGATGAATCAACGTCACAAGTAGTGATAAATAGTAAAAGGAGATCGATGCAAATCGAATGCATGACACAGTTGAATCTATTTAATATGGACATATCTAAGGGTGGACTTGCTAAGATCACAAGGGGAGAGAACACAGTCAGATCAAGGAAATGTTCCTTACAGCATACCATTATGCACGGTGTAAATGCGAGAGATAGAAAGCATGCATTAGGAGACAACACGAAAAATACTTACATCCCTGAAACTCAATGGGCCTTAGGCCTGGGTTTCTAGAGAGAGGGAAGACTGAAAAAGGATCCCAATAGAGATCAATCTAAAGAGGCTTGGGGAAAATCATGTGGGAAAATATCATTTGATATCCTTGGGAGCTTCATATCTTAGGGAAACTATAAACCAAGGTAAGTCGCTTCTTGATAAGGGGAAGCCTAGTAAGGGTTAAGGTCAACGTTATGGATAAGGATCATGGGATTTCCTCTGTAGCATATGAAGGATACAGAAGTCACATAAATGAAGTGGCCCTACAAATTGTCTCCTGCAAAATGGAAAAATGAGATAATCCACGCAATTAAAAGGATACTTGTCAATACACCATAAATATTATATCCCCTTCCTTCAAGCAAATTTATAAATGAGTGTTGGGTCTCTTCAGTAATAATCATGGTGGTTGTAGATAAGTGTCTTGATACTACAAGTGCCAAGACTCTACTAAAAATAAAGGTTATTTATTGTGATTCATACTTAGAGTTTGAAACAGAAGAATAGGATCAACATGCGAAAGCATAAATATGAAGATACGAAGAACAACATGCAAGAAGAAATATGCATAATTTGAGTTATCCATTCACAAAATCTTCAACAAAAAACTCATCCAAGACAACCATCAATTAATATCATACCCCTAACTCCATCAAGATAGAAAAATAATTAACATTAGGATCAAGCACTAGAGGATTAGGAAATAGGATTGAAATTTTAGTCGAGGGCCCCTTTCCTTTCACTTTTACAAGAAAAAGTAAAGGGGGTTGTTGTGGCCTCAAAAAATACATATAACTCTTTATTTATTGCATACCTCAAGCTTGTATTTATAGGGCTCATAAAAGATTTTAAAAAACTAGTTTGTAGTGTGAATAAGGTCCCTTATAGAGGTACCTCCTAGTCTTTGAATGGCCCCAAGGCTATATTTTGACCTAATTTGGGCATCTTGTCATGGTCCCCGAGTTGTAAGTGGGTGAGGCCTGAAAAAAATCATAAATGCATTGTTTCTACATCTGCACAAGTTTCTTTTAGCACAGTCACGCATTCCTCACAATTTGTGTCAATTTGGCAGTGTTGGCTTGTGCAAATTTGTCCATGCATGCCTTTGGGAGACTGCGCATAAATTTAGGGAACAATTTGTATAGTTCTATGACTTTCTGAATGAATCATGTTAATGTTGCAGGTATGTTGTTTGGTCTGTTGCACTGGTAATTTCTTCTACCATCACCTGTATTGTTGTGAGTGATTTTTCAGTAATAACAGATGTCCCCTAATGTGTGAGCTTAGGAGCATATGTATAGCTGAAATATATCATTTTTTCTTTTTCCTATGATGTCATTATGTAGAAGAGATGGAGACAACACAGAGAGGAATTTTCAAGGCGGCCCATTGGAAGGAGAGGGGAAAATTATTCGAACCAAGTTTTCTTTGAAACAAATAATGAATATATTTGTACAAATGAGGTGGAAATACCCCATGCTTGTGTCATAAAACCATAAATGTATAAACGTAACTAAAATATTTTGATGAAGTGGATATATGCAGAGCCATCGGGAGTGTAAATAATGGAAGATGACGGTTCTTATGAGTGAATTGGATCTTAATCAAGGAATGGACAATTATGTTGAATTTCAATGACTTAGAGTCATTGATGGCCTATCAAATTCATAGGTATTTGGTTGTTATTGATAACTGCAATGGTTTCATAGTAAGACCCACTGTAAAATAAAACATTGTTGAGGTCAAATGTTGTGGAGGCCAATAGAATTAGAAAGAAATGAGGACTCTTTTTGTTCCATCCAATACTCCTCATTCTTAAGGTAATGAGAGTTAATATACTACCAACTTCCTGGAAACTTGTGCTAACATCGACAGGTAGGGAGGGGTGAATGAAATAAGTGAAGGGCTCCTTGAAATCAACTGATCAAAGATGGTATCAGGGACTGATATTTAGTAATCTGGATTGATGGGTAACATGAATAAAGTTTAGAGTACACGAGACTCAAAAACTTCCCTTGGTTGGGGATGTGGTGGTAAATGGAAACAACTATAAAATGCAATATGGTGTCAAGGAGATGACCAGATATTGGGATGAATTGTGTTGATTTGATAAAGCTGGAAAGATATGCGGGATAGGTCAAAACATTGAGGTTTGGGACAAGGGTTTCTAGGATGATGGAGGTTTTCCCAATGAAATTATATTTTTCATATATTGTTGTGAATAATAGATGTCACAACCAAGGGTGACATGGGTTTCTTTTCCAAGTAAAAAACACCATCATTTGTGATGGAAATTCCTACAGAATTTTTGGAAATCAAAAGGGTACTTATACAATTACCAAATGAATAAAGAATAATTAGGTTTGAAATTACACATACATAAACAAGTGCCTCGGTGAATGATCGTGTTGCCTTATTTGGGTGCAATTATTATAAAGTTGATTGATGGAGGGTGGGGGGGGCATTGGTAGGTTTCTATATTAGGTAGATGGATGAAAGATGAATTTGCAAATGGGAAACTTATGTCGGATGAGTTTGAGGGAAAACGAAAATGCAGGGGTGCATTTAATGTGACTAGAAGAACTTCATTTTGGAGTCTGAAATGTGAAGGTTAGCAATATGATTAGAAGAAGTATGAGATTCATTATCTGAAGTGTAAAACTATCAGGACTCACAATCCTATAAGGTAGGAATATCATGAGTGTCTATTTTCCAAGGGGAAAATATTTGTAGGCCAACTCAAGTAGGTGAGAATGCTATTGGTTTATAGTACCAAAATGTAGCAGAGGTCACAGTACTATAGATTTCGAGATGGTGATCCTAAAGGAAGATGTTAGAGGGTGTGACTGGGAAATGCAATTGTTCAAAGAGGGATTAATTAGATGCCAATTTAAAACATATACTTGAAGGGGCCATAGGATGGAAAAAACTGTAGGGGATGTGATTCTTCCTAACAAGTACTATCACACAAAAAAAAAAAATACCCAACATGAAAAATATCTGATGATAAATAACATATGACATTTATTTCATAAAATGATAGTGAGAACATGTACCTATTCCTGGGGACTTGGTGACGTCTTTGCAGGACATTTGATTGATGCAAAAAAAGGATGATACCAACAAGTAAATGGGAGTGTCAAGATCGTGTTGTTGTGAATGGTGTGAAAAACAGAGTTCTCGGGCTCCTATACGGGGGTTTGGAATTTTATGGCAGTTGTATATATAGGAATGGTGCCCACAATGCCACCTCATTTGTACCTATGGTGTTTAATCTATAGTATGATTTGTGGGAATTTTTGCAATATGTGAGAGGTTATGGGTGATCAAATTCGACTAGTAAGAGATACCAGTAAGTGATTGACACCTCTCTCATTTTTTGAATTTTCAGATTTTGGGGATGGGGACATAGGGAGGGTCATACAATCATATTTATGAGTGAGGTATGGAATTTGTGTGGGCAATTGGAATATACCTGCATAGTCCCATAGAGGTATAATTCAAACTCTCATGCACTGTGTGTAGGAGAAATTGAAACAGTCGCACACAAGGTTGCACAACTATGTTGATTACTCCTGCACAACTCAACGTGGTTTTCAAGTGGATAGTCGTGGAGGATTGTGCATCTATTAATGAAACATTAATGCAATATTGTTTGAATATTAAATGAATATTGGTGTGGCTACTGTGTGGATGTATGATCCATGGTCGCGGAGGCCAGCACAGTTGTATTTCAGATAGTTGCGCAGATGTGTGCATTGTCCAAGGTACAATTGTGTTGATGTGTAGGAGTTATTTTTGGGTTTTGTGAGGATTTTGGATAACTACGCTATTTTTGGGTTGGATGCAGATGAGAGAAAACATACATGTATGTTGATTCATTAGCGAGAGATATATTGGGATCATATTTATGGATATATGAAAGGGAATGTGCACACCCACCAGTAGCTAGTCATTTTTGGTTTGTTGAATTTTTTTTATTACGCTCCTATGAGATCACAAGAGGAGTTGTTGAGATTTTTTATCGATATGTGGAGGCATAACCTACATGCCTTCATGGTTTGTGGATAGGAAGTTCAATTTTTAGTGTAGGTGGATCTATACTTTTTTACAGGGCTACCATTTAGGGGTACTGAGCTGGAGGCTCAACACCACATTCCAAGGGGAGAGAGGGTGTATGAGATGATGCTACGTCATTGTTTGATTAAGGATCCATTGATAGGGGGGTCAATCAAGTTGTTTTCCACTGAATATTTGTTAACATGTGTGGTATGTGCCATGGTGGTATAGATCTACGAGTCATTAGGGACCCAACATATTTATAGTTTGCACCTTCCTATAGTGGAGAGAGTTTTGGAAGGCGAAATGTTTGTGTGAGCGTAGGTGATGTGTGCATGTATGGTATCAAAATTGGACCAATGTGTTGCAATGATATCTAGGTATTTTTCATTTAGATCTGTGCTCTGTTTCGTTTCTCTAGAGAGGGTGGTATTATTGCAACCCCAGGTGATATTAGAGAATCCCTCCATTCAAGAGTCATGGTTGATACGGTGGGAGCTTATCTTGGCTCGCCACAGAGGTGGGGAGACAGGACATTAATTTACTCTAGACTTTGTGTATATCTAGAGGTTGTTGCCAAAAATCATCCTAGAGTATCCATATGTTGGTCTGGACTATCGACAAGATCCAAACATGGTTTTTCCTCTTGGGGAGGTGTGGGACCATCAAGGTGAAACTTTGTATACACGTTGTTGTATTTTGATTTATTTTTTATTTGATTTATATGCGTAGTACTAATGGAATGCTTATGCATTTATGTTTATATATGGGGTCGAGGGGCCATAAGGTGAATTTTTCTTGTGTTAATGCACGAGAGGCGCAGGATGATGAGGTGAGGGCTAGCATAAATCATTGCTATGATGATATTGGGGTGGGTTTGTCTCATGCTCTAGATAGAGATGTTGCTACATATTTGATATGTTATATGGATGAGTTACGATAGAGGTTGGACCAAGTATTATGGGGTTTTACTGAGGTATTTTGGCCTCACATCTAGGACGATGAGGTCCTAGAGCAGTGTTGGGGGGGAAGGCCTGAGTGGCGAGCTTTGGTGCGTCGTGTTCTTGTGGCCAGCACGGTGGTGACCGGACACTTACCTTCTAGAGGAGGGGTGCTCCCAGTTGGGGAGGGACCACCAAAAGACCCTCCTATGGGAGAGTTCTTAGATTTAGGAGCACCCTAGGTGTTGAATGTTATGTATGGGTGTGGACCATGTTATTTTACTTTTTATGTATAGGGATATTGACCCCCATTTTGGAAACTTAGTAATTTTATGAGAATTGGGCCCAACTATAGGTGGATGACGGATAATTTTCATCATATTTTTTGTGAAACATTATGGCATCATATATATATGAGATATATATTTTAGGATGTTTCAATTGTTTTTGTGATATTGTGCATATGTATAATGTGATGGTTTGTTGTTTCTTATGTTGACCCTGTGATGGATGAGATGAATTATGATAAAATGTTGTGTTTGATGTGATAAATGCCAATCTAGGACCTGATTAGCCATGTGATCTGCAACTTGATTTAAATTTCTAGGAACATGTGTAAATATGATGGATTCAAAATTCTATGATAACAATCTAACTTGCAAGTATTTTCGAAAGAGGCATGGATCATGTACAAGATACACATTGTTTAGTAGTAGAAAAACAAGATGAGAATATAAGAGGATGCTAAGGTGGTGAATATGAACATGATTGGAATTTGTGAGGAGTCCAATCATGGTGGCATACTCAGCTTGGTTTTTGGTGGCAAGTTCAAGGAATATACCATTGGAGTGGAGAAACACATGCGTAGGGGTGTAAATGGCCCAAGTTGTCAAAGCAATATTCTGAGTCCATCGAGTAGCACCATCGATGTACCCAATGTGGTAATTTGATGGATGATTCATTTGTTAAAACAAGGAAAAAATATTAGACATATGACTTGGATGGTTTGAAAAAATATTAAAAACACTAAAAACATGAAGAAACCTAAGGTAGAGTGGCTATATTAGGGGTAGAATTTCTTCAGGAATAATCATTTGATCGGGTCTTTGAGGGTATGGCTTTTCATGTAGGCTAGGATGTAGGGTCCTTTTGTGAGGCAATTTCGAACAATAAATGGGCCCCACCAGAGGGACTCAAACTTATTGTGGCCTAAGGTATCATGGGTGATGACATAGGCCAACACTAAATCACCTTTGTTAAATGAGAGAAGGTTGAATTGGCGATAAAAAACTATTTTTGAATGTTTCTTGGCTGCCTCATTATTCTGCAGAGAGGATCACTAATCCTCGTCAAGGGATTCCAGTGTAAGAAATTGTTTCTCCATGAGAGTGGTGTTGGGAAATCATTCAATTGCAGTGCATAATGTGTGAATTTTGAACTCAATGGGAAGAACAACTTTGACCCCATGAACAAGGTGGAATGGTGTAAATTTGGTGGTGGTTTTGACTACCATGTGATAGGCCCACAATGTTGAAAATAGCATGTGATTCCAATTGGTTTTGTGCTTGTCCACGGTTCTCTGTAACATGGTTTTGAGGACTTTGTTAACTACCTCAACTTACCCATTGGACTATGGGTAGTAGGGTGAATTGAATTCATTAGTAAATCCTAGCTTGGAGGATAACGCATTAAATACTTCGTTCTCAAAGTTTTTTCCATGGTTTGACACAAGATGCATGGGTAATCCAAAGAAAGTGATGACATGGTTAAAGAATAATTGTGTTGGAGTATCAGTCCTGTTGTTGAACACAGGAATAGCTTCAATCCATTTGGTGAAGTAGTTGAATGTGACTATGATGTATTTGTGCCCATTGTTGGATGGGGGTTGCAGGTCATAAAATAAATACCCCAGTTGCAAAAGGAATTGGTGGTGATAACAAGATGTAGGGGAGTTTTTTATGCTCAGGATTTATGCATTTATAATTGAAATTTTTCATAGTGCTTAACTGTGTGGATGTATTCGTGAAATAGAGTGGGACATAAATAACCAACCCTAACCACTTTATGTGTAGTCAACATACATGAGAGGTGTCCTCCACAACCCCACTATGGAAATCATTCAATACTCTTTATGCTTCTTATATGGTGAGGAAGAAATGGAGTATGGTTTTTCCCCCCTTGCAGTAAATAGCATCTATGATGATGAGACATCAAGGGGATTGATGGCAGATATGTCGTTGATCATCTCAAGAGAGATGAGGAACAAATTTTTGTGTCTGGAGGCACATGAGGATGTCTCTGTACCATGGATCATCAGAAGAAATGAAGAAAAAATGTTCATCTGGGATGTACTCATTGACAAGGGTGTCTTTGGAACCTATTGGGAGGTCGACAATCAGCTCTGTGATAACAAGGGACCTTTTTCTTTTAGGAATTGTGAACTCCAGATTTTATTCTTGAAGGATTACAATCCATCGGGAAAATTTTCCATTAATTTCGCACCGATTAAGTAAGTACTACATGGGATTGGAATCTTCCATAACTTTTTTGGTTTGAAGCAAGAGATAATGTTGCATTTTTTCGACTGTGAAAACAGCTGCCCAGGGCAATTTCTATTCGTGATTTTATTTCAAAGGTGGTCATGAATTTTTTTTGATGATTTAGTAAATGACATGCTTGCACCCATCATCACCTACCTGGACAATAAATCCTAATACTGACACCTCTGAGGTTGACAGTTACAATATATAATCCATGTCAAAGTCTGAGGGACTGATCAAGGGGTATTTATTGAGCACGTCTTTCAATGAATTGAAATATTCTTGGGCATGTTGATCCCATCTGAATGGGATATCATGGTGTAGTAAGTGCAACAATCCATGGGAGCGAATTTCATAATCGAGAACAAAGCGACATAAGAAATTGGCATTGCCCGGAAGGATTTGTAGCTAGCACAAATTCTTGGGGGGAGGAATCTCATATACATTTCTTGCATCTACTCCACATGTTGACATCATTACAA